>JASDQU011176792.1:0-21539 GCA_032191745.1 Picea mariana
TTTCGAGCACAAAAACAAAATTCTAAAGAATCACAAGTAATCACTTACCCTCTTAAGGTCCGATGGACCAATTAAGTCGTAGTGGACGCTAATCATCATCATCATCATCATCATCATCATCATATATATATATATATATATATATATATGTTTATTATTATTATTGAGTTATGCCAATGATTTGGTGAGTATTCTATTATTATATATAAAATATAAAATATCATCATTGCGATATTTCCAAACATTTCATGGTGATTACCATATCATGGGTAAATGTAAAATAAAATTTCATCTAAACATAAATACTCTTTTTTAATAGTTTTTGTTTTGTTGTAAAAGGTATTTTGAATAATATTTATCTAATATTCAAGTTCATACATTCTTAAAATAAATTATATGGTAATTAATAAAATGACGATTTATATTTATGATAAATGGTTGCTTAAAGTTGTAATTTTAAATGTTGTGTTTAATTTTTAAAATAAACAAGTACCTAATGTTTAAGAGTTATATTTTATACTTGTAAAATAGTATTTAGTTTAATTTAACTAAAGATAATTGTATACATAAGTAAATTTAGTGGTTTTTGTGTTTTTAACTTTAAACATAAGTAGTATTAATTATAATGATCAAAAGTAAATTAACGAGGCTTTGAAATATAATTTTAGAAATAATGATTATAATTATAAAAATTAATAATGTTTTGATATTCAATTTTGAAATGGGTGGGGTTTTTATCAAAACTAATAAATAAAAAAAGATTAATAAAGTTTTAATATCCAATTTTAACATTAATTAAATTTTTATCAAAAGTTATGATTATGATTATTGAGAAACATAAAATAGTATTATTGACCATTTGTAAATGAGATGATATTCTCATCTTCTAGATATGTTTGAATTATTAAAATTTAAATTAAATTAATAATCTTGATAAAAATTAAATTACAATGACATATATGTGGAATCAAATTCTTAGAAATGAAAAACAGCTTGGTGATACACGTGGGCAGCGCCAACAACATAAACTTTATCACACCTAGTAAACCATTCAAATTAAAATAATGATTTATTAGTTGTCACCAATTTATGGGTATTGTACCATCAGCCGAACAGTGTGAAACAGTGAAACAAGTGACCCCATTCCATAAATCGTATTTAACGAGAGTATCACACAATATAAAATAAAATAATATAAGTCAATTATTGTAATGAAATAAAATAATATAAGTCAATTATTGTAATGAGATTGGTCACATGAAATAATGTACAATGTGTACATATTTAAAACAAAAATTTTAAAAGAAGAGACTAATAATTGTACCGCATCAACTTTATATAAAGTTAGTTAGACATTGAAAGAGTGGTATTGGTCTACGAGAATGGTGGTCCGACACGTATAATAATATAAAATCATTATACCAATTTAGATATTTTTTAAAGTTTATTATGCACAGATTGAGGGTTAATCATTTTCCAGTAGAGTTGCTGTTGGAATTTCAATCTACAGTTGTTGTTGTTGAGATGACAAACTGACTTCTTCAAATTATATATAACTTTAATTTGAAAAATTCATTAGGTTTATGAGAAGGAAAAAAATAAAAATAAAAAGATATTAGGTTTCTCAATACTAAGTTTAAAAGAGATTGTTTGAATTTTCAAAATATATTTTATTATTCTATTAGAATGTTTATAACAGGATATAAAAAAATAGTGTAGCAAAGTGTGTTTATTATTTTAGTAATCTAAATTTTTGAATATTTGTATTATAAGTAAGATTTTTCAAACTAAATTGTAAATGTGAGGTAATTAATTTTTAAATAATATTTTTAAACAATGTGAAGTAAAGTGAATCTAGAACAAATGGTTAGATAATGGAAAGTGAATCTAATCTTGTACGGGGAATTTGACTAAATCAAAATATATAGTTAATGGAAAGTGAGAACAGATGGTTCATGGTTGCAGCCAATAGATAATCCTCAAGTGATGTCCCTCAGTCCCAAAAAAGTCATTTGAGAAAATACAATAACAATAGACTTAACATAAAAGCTGAAAATCATATGGAAAGCAGACCCATAGGGATCCATTCAGCATCAAAAACTTCGAACCAATATTCAGAAATATGGTCAAACATCAAACAAAGAGAGTACAAAAATGAGTAAAACATAAGCATTTTGAATTTGGAAGTGTTGATGTTGTAGGCAACTATTGTTATGGTTGAACCATGCCCTCTATGAAGGGCTTATGATAGTACCCATATGCATCTTCACCCACATATTTAGTAATGTGTCATTCCTCGAAAGGAAGTCGAGTCCTTGCTTTTGATAGAGAATCTGCTAGCTGGTTTCATTCCCTGTAAACAAGTTTGAGTGTGAAAGAATCAAATGAGTCTAGAAACCTGAAAATCTCCTCCAAAATAGGCAACAAAAATATATTATGACATATTTGTGCTTTTTGAAACCAATTGATAACATTCATTGAATCTCCAAACAATTGGATGGATTTGACCCCCTTTTCCCCAACAAATTGAAGAAGAAGTTTTAAGGCCATAACTTCGATGAAGTTGTTGGTACTCGGACCCAAACCTGTTTTAATTTTGAAGAAGTGTTATGCCGAGAGGTACAGGACAACACCCCCATCACACTGTTGGTTTTCATTCTGAGAGGCGTGGTCAAAATAAGCATAGGGGCTAGAGCAATCTATGAGTTCAGGTTGAATAATGTGGATGGTAGGGGTGTCTTTTTCCTGAGAGAAATGTGTGAGTATTGAGAGTCCTTGAGCAACTATAATTTCTAGAAGGGAGGGAAAGTCCTGGAAAATGGCTTTGTTGTGGGCCAGCCAGATACCCTAACATATAATGAGAGGTAGAGCTTTAATACTTTTGTGGGCAGGAACTTGTAGCCAAGTCTACCAAGCCAACTCCATTGTGGGCCCGTCCCAAGAAACCACTTGATTTAGAAGAACTAATTTAGAAGAACTGTGGGATCGCCCGTTGAATAGAAATATACAGCCTCTGCCTCCATTTCAATAAAGGAACTGGTAGATTTATGAGCATTGATTATCATCCCAGTGGCCATCCGGAACAAATTGATGATCTCTGCAAGTTTTTCCGCATCTCTAGGTCACCCACTACAAAATATTAGCACATCATATACGAAGAGTAAATGTGTAATTTTGTGGCTAGGGGCAATCGATATGCCTTTAAAGTCCCCCGAGCTAACCGCCTAACCAATAGAACGACTAAGACCCTCCGCCGCCAGCATAAATAATAGAGGAGAAAGAGGGCATCCTTGTCTTAGGCCATGCTCAGACTGAAATAAAGGAGAGGCAACCCCATTAATGAGTATTGCAAAAGATATTGAGGTTATGCATGCCATAACCCATTTGATAAAGGGAACTTCGAACCCCACATGAGTAAGAAGGATCCTAATGTAGGACCATTTGACTCGATCGTAAGCTTTGGATAAGTCAATTTTTAGGATAGCCCCGTGATGATCTGAAAATGAATTAGAAATCATACACCACTTGATCTGAACCAAATCTAAACCGAGTGTTTCTAATATCACTTGATCCTCAAATAGTATTAAGTATGACACCACTTTCTTATTCCAAGATTGTTTCATTGAGAGTGCTTATAACATGGAAGTGACTTATCTTACTTAACCAAACATTTTAACAGATGAACATAACTTGCATAATCATTCATACATGAGCATATACAAAATCACATGAAAACAATAATTGTGTTTCACAATGACCTTCTTGCATGTTACTCAAACTCAATTACAAATGTCAAATTCGACACAGTCTTGGAACACCGAATCCAATTACTATAAACACTATATATTTCTTTACAAAATGTCAAAAGACTCTCTTACAGCTTACAAATCCCAAATTTGCATAATTCTGGCTTACAAATGAGTGATAATATTGTCACCATCGACTCCGTCTCAGAAAACTGATTATGATGATGATAAATACCCCATAACTCTCAAAAGACTACAAACTTGACTTCAAAAGGAAAATGAGCAGAACTTTAATACATGAGAATATTGTGTTCAAAAACACAAAAATGTTGTGTGTAAAACACAAAAACATTGTGTGTAACACAAAAATGTTGTGTAAAACACAAAAAGGTTGTGTAACAAAAAAATGTTGTGTAAAACACAAAAAAGTTGTGTGTACAATGTGTTGGGGTGTGTGCAATTAAATAGGCCACCCCTCTTAACAAAATCCCAATTATTGGATTAGTATCTAAAAATAATTTGGTTGGTTTATAACCAAATCCTAACCTTGTGGCATGTCTTTACTATAAATTGTTTAGTTTGATTTTAACAAATTAAATGCATGGCATATTGGTTAAATTGTTAGAATATGTGGAGGAGGTCACGGGTTCCAATCCCCACGATCCTCTCCTTTATTTACGCCCTTTGTTTTAATTTGTTATATGTTATATATATAGCATATAGTTCAATGGCCCGTGGATTTTGGAATGGATAAACTATATGTTATTTAATAAATAACATATAAAGTGTAACATTATATATATATATTGATCAACACTCTTAGGTGAAGTTTTTTTGGTCTGTGGTTAGGGTCCTCATGCAAAATTCCTCCTACGACATAGAACCCTAGGTGGGGGGTGTAAGCCCCCCTTATCCATTTTCCGTCCCCTGGCTTCCCTTTTTCGGTTCTCGTCTTTTCCCCTTCCTTCCCCTTATCTCCCATTCCGACCCTTTTTTGGCGATGTACTTCGACAGGTCCCAGCAAGAGCCTGTGTGTCCCCCATGTGGTCTAGGACACATGGAAGACTTTGATATGGAGGTCATGGATTACAAAGCTAGTCCCCCAGGGTCATCTGCCTTCTCCTCCCACGAAGAATTCTTGGAAATCCTCCATGCACCTTGTTCGATTCTCCGCACGAATTCACACTTACAACAAGTTAATGGAGGCCCTATCCTGAACGTGCCAGCTCCGATCATTTTGATGATGTCTCCCCAGGTTCTCTACATTCTTCACCCTCCATGCCATCGAAGAAACCAAATGATTTTCAGTTGTCTTCTCCCAAGGAAAAGGTTTCTCTTCCTGTTGATTCACAGAAGGAAGAAAAGAAGGGGAATATTGGTAAAGGAGACCAGTCCTCACCTCGAATATTGGTTGGTTCATCCCAGAAAAAATCAGCAATGTGTATCAAGAAACGAAGGGGAACTATGAGGATGGTAGTCGGAGACGACATTCCCATAAGAGAAGTCCCTCAACTGGTTGGGAAGACATTGGTTGGAATATTTAATGGTAAGTCTATAGGAGAAAAATCCTTTAGAGGATGGATGAATAACATGTGGAAACCCTTGATTGGATATTCCCCGAAAGTTCATATCCTGTCTAGAAACTGGATTTCCTTCATGTTCCTTTCGACAAAAGATTGCGAAGAGATTCAAAAGTAGAACTAGACCTGGGGCCCATCTGGTCTTACCCTTAAACCCTAGTCAACGTATTTCAACCCCCTTAAGGAATCCATGGTTGTAGTTAAGGTGTGGGTGATTTTACCTAGTTTTCCATTGGCATTTTGGTCCAGGGAAGTATCGGAGGCTATTGGTAACAAATTGGGTTCTTTCTTCAAGATATAACCTATCTAGGACTCTAAAAAATATCGTCAGTGGGTCTAGATCATGATCGAAGTTGATATCAGATAAGTTCTAGTGGGTAGCATCGATTTAGTCTGTACTGGAATTACTTGGTACTAGAAGGTACATTATTGGAGACTACCTTTCAGGTGCCACGGTTTCCATGAAGTTGGACACATCCGCTCTCAGTGCACCAGAATCACGCCACTTCAACAACCCCCTTTTAGACAATGAAAATCCAAATCTACAATAAGAAAGTAGGACATGGTTGAGGTCATCTCGGTGGAAGGAAAAAATGAGGAAATTCCTTTGGATAATGACAAAGTGGTCCTCCCTAGTCAAGCTTTGGGAGACTTGGTTAGAAAATATTTTGATTCATGTATGGTTATTTCTTCCCTTTCTCAGTAAATTGCTCTTCATAATGGTAAGGGTTTGATTTTTCCTTTGTCTTATGTCCCTTCTCCGTCTATTCCCCTCCCTTCCCCTAGGACCTCCTCCCTTCCTGAAGAATCCCCTTTAGAAGTCCCCCCCCGGTTTCTTCTGCCATCCCAATGGTTTTGGAAAAGGAACTTATGGGAGAGACTTTCCCTCTCCCTACTCAAGTTGGACCTTATGCTTTCTTCCTCCTCACCCTCCCCTCCTAGGGTTTCCTCCTCCCTCCCCTCTCCTAAGGCTTCTCCCCCCAAAAAACCCTCTCCCCCTTCCCTAGAAGTCTCTATTTATCCCTTGGTCAAAATATGTGCCTTGAGATCCAAAACTCAAGATACCAACCCTTCTTATGGAAGATTTTCCCTCGACCCTCCTCCTCTTGATTAGGCTAGAAGAAAAACCCATCTCTTGTAAGCAAAAGAAAGAGTCGTTGTGGAAATTCTCAAAGGAACCCAAGTGACCATCACAAGGGCCCTTAGAGAAGGGAAATCCCTTCCGACGAAGGAAAGATGATCTTCCTTTCCTTCAAATCAAGAGGGGTTGGGGGTGCCCCAAAGAAACTAGCCCTAAAAAGAATGTTCCTAAGCCTAAATCCAGACATAATTATGATCCAAGAGACAATGTGTCCCGATGATAAAGCTAGAGAAAATTTCAGTCCTTGGCTTAGGAATTGGTCTTTCAGTACAATTGATGCCTCTGGTTTTTTAGGAGGCTTGCTTACTGGGTGGAGCCCTAATATTCAGGCTTTTTCCTCCTCTATTGTTCGCTCTTCAATTTCAACCAAATTAAAACATAAGAATAATGATTTAGCCTTCTCAATGGTCAATATTTATGGTCCCTACTTTGATAGGACCTCCTTCTAGGAGAACTTGATTTCTGCAGGCATTTTTTATGACCCTCTTTTGGTGGCAAGGGGGACCTGAATTTCATCCTATCCCTTCGGGAGTTTTGGGGAGTGCACCCTAGGGCAGACAATCAAAGCATTTTTTTCCTGTATTTTTTAGAAAATTCTCATCTGGTGGATATTGAAACTGTGAAGCTCTCTCCCACTTGGAGAAATTTAAGGACTGGGGATGAGGAGGTTGCAAAACTATTGGATCACTTCTTAGTTTATAAAGCCCTCTTGGATTTGGGATCAAGTTTTAGAGCAGTGGTAGAGGTTGGAGGAATTTTGGACCACTGCCTAATCTTCTTACATTGGTCTTCGGGCTTTGAGTCCCCTCCTTCACCTCTTAAATTTTTCCAGTCCTGGTTGGTAGAAGAAGATTTCAGGAATATGGTCCTCTCTAGTTGGGTCAACATATCCCCTCTAAATCATGTTCTACTTATTGTGTAATTTGCATCTAATATCAAGACTTTGAAAAGCACCATTAAAAAAATGCTTCCTCTTTGGAAATCCAAGAGGCAATGATTTATTAAGGACACTGAAGAAAGTCTCACCAAGCCCTATAGGAAGCTAAAGGAAAGACCCCTTTTCAGTGAAAAGTTAGATGAATTAATAGAACTGGAGGAAAAATGAGCCTCGTGGATAAATATAGACGAGAAAGAATGGCGCATTAAGAGCAGGGCTCTCTGGTTAAAAGCATGAGACAATAACACCAAGTTTTTTCATTAGTTTGTGAATTGTTGAAGAAACCTCAACACAATATGGGAAATCAAATATGAAGAAGGAAATGTGGTAGTATCATTTGAGGACAAGTCAAAACTTGGAGTAAATTTCTTCAGTAATATTTTCTCAGCCCCCCCTCCCTCAGTTGCCCTATTCAAGAAATTTTGGAGGTAGTGAGTAAATTTCCCACAGTGTGTTCTGAATATATGAATTTATCCTTGGAGGAAGAGGTCATAGAATCAGAACTGAGAGAAGTGTATTTTTCCATGTAGAATGGAAAAATCCCAGGCCCAGATGTTGTTACTGTGGAATTCTTTAAGGATTTCTATGACTCCCTGAAGAACAATCTTCCGATGTGATCCATATTATTTTTGACACGAAGTGAAAGTGGAGATATAATAAAGAAATGTACAGAGATATATCGGATATCCAATAATATAACAGAGATATAGAAAAGATATAACAATAGAGATACAATAATACACAATTTCTATTAATGAGTGAAATGTACAAAATTGTAGAAATACAGAGTGAGAGACTCACTAGAATGGTGGTTGCTTATCTCTAAGAAGAGATGTGACAGCTACGCTCATTAGCAAGAAGATGGATGTTACAATGAGGATCCAAAGGCATTTTTACATAAAGAAAATCCAAAACCCTAACCTCGGAAGATGAAAAGCCAAAAGATTTGCAGGCCCCGATGGGGGTAGTTGATACATCAACTTCTCAGGGGTGTAACTTTTGCAAACGATCTCTGTTTGGGGCATACGATACCTCGTCAGAAATATCTATCCGAGAAATAAAAACTTTTGTTGAGAATTAGGTTATACTGTAAGCAACCCTTGCCCCCCCAAAAGTCCCAAAAACGTCGTTTAGGGCCTCAAAACGTCTCTGAAAGTTTGGGACTCGAAAAACTGTAAAAAACTGCCCAAATGGAAAATTGTATGTGAGCCAGTTGGAAGAGGTGGGTAACCACTTATATCCACCTGGATCATGATGGTGGTAAGGTAATCTCAAAAAGAAGGAAGAGTTCACGGGTCTCTAAATGCCACCTTCTTGTGCCTTATCCCTAAAAAACAATTCCCTTCTTCCTTTGAGGATTATAGACCGATTTCATGTTGCAATGTTATCTACAAATTAATATCTAAGATTATTTCTAGAATACCGAGGTCGATGCTTAGTGCTTTCATAGGAGAAGAACAATTTTGTTTTCTACACAATAGACATATCCACAACGTTGTAGCCATCGCTCAAGAAGTGCTCCAATCTGTCAAAAAAATAAATCTTAAGGCAACCATCCTTAAACTGGATCTCTCCAAAGAGTATGACCAAGTAAACTGGACTTTCGTCCACTTGGTCTTCATACAAATGGGAACAAGCTTGAAAGTTGTCAACTAGATAATGGGATGCATTCAAAGCGCTTCCTTTTTTATCCTTATCAATAGAGCTCTGTCCCATTTCTTCAAAGCATCCAGAGGACTTCGTTGGGGATGCTCCCTTTCTCCCTTTCTATTTTTTATTGTCGCCAAAGCACTAAGTAAACTCATAACGGAGGCTAGATCCAATGGCCTCTTGAAAGGAATTGTAGTATTTGAATATGAATGAGTAAATTATTTGTTATTCGTGGATGACATCTTCTGCAACTTGTTCAGTTCTCAGAGGAATATGAATTCCTTTAAAAATATTTTAAACCTCTATTGCAACGCAACGAGAACGAAACTAAATATGGAAAAATATTGTTTAATTCTTAATCATTGTGTGGAAGCGGAAGAGTCCTCCTTTTCCAACATCTTTCCATCTCAAAGGAAACCTCTTTCTAAAGGATGCAAGTATCTGGGCTTCAACCTAAAACCATACAATTACAAGAAAGAAGACTGGAGTTGGTTAATCAGAAAATTTGAGGCCAGAATAGCCATTTGGATCAATAGACTCATGTCCAGAGGAGGAATACTAGTGTTAATTAAAGTAGTCTTAGAAGGAATTATTGTGTACTAGAATTCCATAGATGCAATACCTAAAGGACTCTTAGATAAAATTCATTGAATACACTTTCTCTTTTTATGGGCGGGTCAGAACTCTCTTAAAGGTACTCATCTGGCCAATTGGAATTCAATCGTTGCCCCAAAATAAATGGGTGGATGGGGTTTAAAGAACATTCGTCCTTTTGCTTGAGCACTAGCAGTAAGGAATATTTGGAGACTAACCCTAGGGAAATATCTTTGGGTAAGAGTTATGAACTGTAAATATTTTCCCAACCTATCTATTTCTAATTGGTTTCAAGAGCCTACGAAATCCTCCAAAGGCTCAATTGTGTGGAAAGCTCTTGTAGAATCCTTCCCACTAGTTGGAAACCGGACTGTTTTGTGTATTAGAAATGGGGCAAAGATATTATTGGGAGAAGACCCATGGTTGGGATCGGGAAACAATTATAAGCTTTCTCCTCCCCTCCTGCAATTACTCAAGGATATAACCTTCTTTTATTGGGTGATGTAAACACTTGCTTTCCCTAGATTCGAAGGCGTCTGGGATGGAAGAACGCAAAATATCTTGATCTCCCTAAAGCTATGCGAGATGAGTGGAATTCCTACATCTCCCTTTTATGCGAAAATTTTATCTCCCTGGACACAGAATCTGAAGACACTGTCTGTTGGTAAACAAATCCACATAATGGGTCCTACTCGGTCAAATTGGGTTACAAATCCTGGTTAGAAGATAACATTGTGACCCGTTTGAAATGGTGGTGGAAGCCCCTTTGGAAAGTCAAAGCTTCTCCCATATGTAAATTAACCCTTTGGCTTGCAATGAACAACAAATTTGATGATCTGGGATAATTGACTTAGAAGAGGATGGTGTGGACCCAACATATGTCCTCTTTGTAAAGAAAATCAAGAAACTATTACTCATGTCTTTGTCTCATGTCCCTATGCAGGAAAGGTTGTTGATCTGGATTTATGAGCTGAACAAAATGAATAACATACTGAATACAATAACACAGAGATAACGACAGATATCCAGTGAACAATAACTTCTATTGAATAAATGAAATAGGTTGAAACTATAAAACTGCAGAACTAAAACAACTTGCTCGATTGGTGGTAGTTATCTCTGAGAAAATATGTGGCTGCTACGCGCATCTGTCTGAGGAGAATGATTACAATGAGGCTCCAGAGGCCCTTTTAACATTATACATGAATTCCAAAACCCTAGACATCCAAAAACCTAGCCCTAGGAGGTGAAACGCCAAAAGTTATGTGGGCCCCGATGGGTAAGTTGGTACCTCAACTTCCCAGGGTCATAACTTATTGTCAAGGTGAATATTGTTAGGTGGTGACAACACACACATACATCTTTCAATTAGATTTGTTTTGGTTGGAGGTTTCTCAAGCATTTGTCTTTTCGTATGCCTAGAAATGCTTGAGATTTTTCCTGTTTAAATGTAGAATCCCATGAAGTGATTCATGATACATGTAAACTATTTCTCCATTGTTTGGTTGAGAAATAAAGGATATCATTGTCTCCTATTCATCTCTCATGTTTTTTGTGTTATCATTTCATTTTCTTTGTTCATTAATTATGTTTTCAATCAAGAAGTACAACACATAACCCTCATTAAAATCTTAGTGAGACAAACCCTGAAAAAAGAAGAAAGAAAAAAATATAGAAAGAAACCTCTTTTTATAGTTGTCGCTCTATTGGAAAGTCTTTCTTTTTATTGCATTTCCATTTCCATGCCATCACTCCACACCTTGCAACACAAATACAAAAAGAGAAAAAAAAATGTTGTAAACCCCAAGCAATATGAGGAAAAAACAAAACCCGAAGAAGAAACCAATGAATCCAACAAATTTTTTTCCTTTGTGGATCTCTCTCGTGGTGATCTCAATGAAAATTCCAAAAACCCAAAACAAAGCCTCAAACCTTTGATCAGTTTCATTGTGCAAACCTGAGATTAAAACATTAATTGCACACTGCCATGAACATTGCCCAGGTGGTAGGCTACGTTGTTTTTAATTTTTAAAACATATAAATAACGTATTTTTTAGGTAATCATAAATTTTTATAACCAATCATAATTTAAAATAAACAATTATAAATTAAGAAATTATAATTATAAAATAAAATTTCATATTGAAACATTAAAAATCCTTCCCTATTGTCTAAAATGTTTTTTACCAATCAAATTAATTAAAAAATGATAAGAACTTTCTTATGGAGGTTGGACTAATAATAAAAAAATCAAAGTTTGAATAAAAATAAGGAAAATACTCAATAGGAATAATATTACATTTATTTTACAATAGTTAAATCACATTAGCGTGATTGGTTTCGATGGGCCTTGTTCTGCATTGTGACACATGTTCCAAACCCACTGCGAGGAGACACCTAAAAATGCAACTAGTTAAGTGTTCGTGTGGCTTAGGCTGGGTGTGATCCGTGGGTGATTTTGACAGCTTAGATTCCCCTGGTTTGTGGTTTCTTACCTATAGGCTAGTCCCACAAACAAAAAAATTTATATTTATTTTATAATAATATGTAAAAGTAATTATGATGACGATGATAATAATGTTAGGATATTTAGACAATTACGAGTTAGTTAAGATCAACTTGGTCTAATGTGTCATTAGTTAAAAGTGTGTTTCTTTAGTATGCATTAGTATGGATTTGCAGTTAGGTAATCTAACCTTCACAATATGTTCTTGACAAATAGTAATCCGACGGTTCATATTCTCCTCAATCTTAACGACTACATTGATATGAGGCTTAGCACTCGATTGGTCCAAGATCTCTATTTAAAGAGCATGGAGGGTCATTTGTTGATGATCAAATGTGAGAAACTCTCTCTAATGTTTTCTGTTGCATTAATAAATTGTTCCAAGTGGTTGTGTTGGCTAGGGTTGTGGATGTTTCCCCACAGGGTTTTTACCACGTAAAAACATTGGTGTGTTGATATTTAATCTAGTTGTGTGAGTGGTTACTGAAAGTGCTCATCTTCTATTGGAATACATGTTTTTTCGAACATGGTATCATATCACATTAATACCTTCCCCCATTGTAGATGGTGATTGGTCTTCCTCTTGTTTCTTGCATAGATGGTGCTTGTGTCGGTTGTGTTCTCGACAAACATCATAGGGACAATTTTGAAAAATGTGCCTCTTGGCACACCTCGACCCCTTTGTAGCTTGTTCACAATGGCTTGTGTGGTCCACTTTCTTCTCCTTCCTTTTTGTGTGCAAGTATTTTTTAACTTGGTTTTACTTCTTAAAACTTAAGAGCGAAGTTTTTGAAAATATTTTGGCCTACAAGGCCCTTGTAGAAAAACAATCTAGACATCAACTTCAAAGGTTAAGACTAGATAATGGAGGAGAATATATGAACAACAATTCTACAAGTTACTGCACCACACATGGCATCCAAATGCAACACACTGTTCCATATACACCACAACAAAATGGTGTTGTTGAGAGAAAGAATCACACTTTAAGGAACTGGCTAATTGTATGATTCAATCTAAGGGATTAAGTCTTAATTATTGGGAAGAAGCCATTAACTATGCAAATTACATAGTAAATCTCACTCCCACAAAGGCTCTATAAAATATAACACCAAAAGAAGTGTAATGACTCCTTCCACTCCTTCCACCATTTTTTTTTTCCATCGCCAAGTGTACATTCGTGTGTTTATAATCGACATTTTTCTTATATATATATTATAATGTTTCTCATAAATTATTATTTAATTCCCTTAAGCATGCCAACTCTGCCATTATAATGATCGTCAACATTAAATGTACCTTCTCCTCTTAGAAGGCATTGCAACTTGTTTTAAGTTTTCTGTTATGTTCTCATTCATACAATATTACAATCTTTTATACCCAAGCCCACATAAACAATTGTGGTCTTGTAGGAATGAGTTATGATTCAAAAGGTTTGGAGAAAGCTCATATTGTCTATAGGTAAGATTTCATTACTTAAAATTCTAATGTATCATGATTCTTGAATACTTTAAATATTTTATTATGGCTTGAAATTCATGTACTAGTTATCAATTAATTAAACCACCCATAAGTAATGTATACATCAACATTGGAGATGGGTTTTAACCCACTCCTCTAAGTTGCAATACATTTATTCAAGACCAAATATATTATTATAACCATATCATAGTGACGTTGGTGGATTGAATCCATGATTTCTCCTTTGATAACATTTAAAGCTACCCTAGTTCTCTGCCCTAAGGTATCCACAATTTACCATAGAAACATTTAAAACTTATGGTTGTCACTTGAAATATTACGTACAAACACAACACATTGTGTGTTAACTGTCTGGAGTAAACCGTAGACTTAACTAGATATTAACCATGGATAGTCTAGGTTTAGGTTAATGGAAATCCATGATGGCAGAATCTGGTTAGGCCATGCCTTAGCGCCATTAATTCCTATGCATGTAATACTATAACAATACACCAAGTCTTCCACAGATGGGGTGACATGTAGCACACAAGCACCACGTCGCACCCGACCAGACCAAGTCATAAATAAGGCAAGTCGACTCCCATCCCCTCATCATTAAGTATGTGAGCCAGCCTTAACTGCTAGCCAAGATCCATGGGACTACTCCCTCACGTGAACAGACCGACGACAAAGAAATTCAATGCCGGGGGGTTGATAATGGCATTCGTCATGTCGCACCTCCTTGTTATCACCCAACTATGCATCAATTCTCTCCATTTCACCTTCGGTCAGCACCATGCTAGTAGTTTTGTGCTCTAGTGCGACCATTGCAACACCTCCTGCAACTTTTCCATTAGACTCACCTTCTCAAGCCCATGGGAGAGAGGTAAGTTGTGTCACAACCCATCCTGGTACATCCCGGCTGCGAGACAGAAGCAACAAAAGAGGCTAGAGAGGGCACTCTCCATGGCCCTCACTCAGAGAATTCATATAGCTCGCAGGGAATGGATGGCCTGGTCACCTCCGGTGGCGTATGTGGAAGAGATCATTCCAGAGGAACCCATACAGATCCCTCCAAAGTCTCTTCTCTTCATGGTGCCAGAGAATTGGCAGCCTCCAAGAAGCTTACCTGAGGAAGATACTCAATCAGTTACAATGGCTCACCATGAAACTAACACCATGGAGGAAAAAATGGAGGAGTTTCACATCTGCTATGTCGAGGAGGAGTTCTCGGAGGAGCTCCTCCATATGGCCGTTCAGTATGTCACCCTTTCAACAGGCTACGATCCTTCCATAACTATTGAGAAAGAAGAGGACCCCAGGAAGAAGGTAGGAGCATAGGGACAAAGTGCAATAGCGGAGCACTAGGACGGAGCAGAGGATGGAATGCAGGATGCAAAAAGCGAGGCTATGGAGGGTGGTACATCGAAGGAGGGTGGCAAGGTCCTTGCACCACCTCCTATCTCGATTTCACCGGAAGAGTGACGTGTCCTCCTGCCCTTCTTCCACCCAGAACAGTTAGACTTGGTGTTTGACCTGAGAAGCCAAATGCCAGACCAAGTCTATCGTGGCACACTCATGAACCAACGCATAGACATGATGTACAAGGATTTTTCCAATGGTACAGGAGGGAAAAGATGTCTGACGTGTGCGAGACCTTATGCTCTGCCAGCTTGGAAAGGATCACACAATGAAGACCTCGACAAGGCCACCTTTAGAACCAACGGGTAATTTCTTGGCTAGGAATGCCTTCTGGTTATGGTTAGATGTCCAGGTTCTGGTTAGGGGTTCAGAAAACTCAAACTCTTTAATGTTTATTCTAGTTTCAATTTTAGTTTTCATGGTAAATGCACAGACTATAGGCCACCACCTATCTTGGTTTCCTCCGGGTAGGGCAGATGGCAGTCCGCCTCTTTTGGACATGGATATCCAAGGTTGCCAACTGTTTCGATTTTCGCTAATTTGGTGGAACAGTTGGAAACCTAAGGACATATGTTTCTTTTTGCATGTGATATAATACAATAGGATCTACCCTCTTTTTTACTTAAAAAAAAAAAAACAATACACCAAGTCTTAACTATGGTGTGTTAATCGAGTCATTCACAAGTTCAGAGTATCAAATCCATTTGGATGGGGAGCATTAGAGTCATATGCCCTACTCTAACCAACCATAGGGTTTCATTGCTTCCATTTTTCATTTGCAGAACATACTTGAACCCAAGTTGTAACGAGTTCCAAGGTAATACAGGTGCGAGCTTCATTTATTAAAATGGTTGGATAGTTTAATACTTATACTGGCTTCTTCTTGTATCTATTTATCTCAAAAATGACTTTGTTTATGTGCTTTGTATGCATGGTTACATAGGTTTGGAATTTCATGGCTTTCCCAAACAACATGCTCATTGTCCATTGAGCATTAAGGTAAAAAGTGATTTTATTTATAGTAAGAAGTCTAAAGATTTCTTCTTATATTATTTGAATCTCTCTAATGCTATCTGGCTACGGATTCCATGCAGGGTCCATTGAAACCCTTGGTGCGAAGTCCGAATCAATGGCCACTGATAACCAGGTACTATGACTTGTATTCTAGTGAATACCCATATACTTCTTCATAGGTTAAGAGTTGTCTTGAAGAAATACGATTTTGAGAGCATCAGTTGGGTGATAATACTGAGATCGATTCTCTTTGTCATGTTATAGAGGTTAGGTAGCGATGTATTTACTTCTTCCAAAAATATATATGAGCTCAATTGTTGAAACCTCTAATGAGATAACCAATATACAATTTTTTAGTTTTGTTTTAATACTATTATGAGTTGTTTTAACTCCAACATTTGAGGCATAGCTATTGGAGCTCATACATAATATCTTTTAGGTTGTATATATTAAAAATAACGCCTTTGTTTTTGGTCAATGGCAAAACAATTTTTTTTATTATGAGAAGAGTTTTAAAACATTTTGTTATTTTGTTTTGAGCCATGATGCCATGGTCAATGGCTTCACACGGTTTCCATTAAACGCTTACTCTGTCATTTCTTAAAATGAGGCTTGGTTAACATACTACATTATATTGTTTTCAGCCACAAGATTTCTTTAATTATTTACCCTATTTATCTCTGCACCATATTTTGTATTAAAATGGTTTATGATTATGAGATTTTCCCGCATCATTTTGATTCCGGTTTAGTTTGAAACTAAATATTTCATCTTTCTTTTACTGACAGAAGTATACATTGCTTATTATGCAAAAATGGTTCTTTATATTCTCAATCGAGAACATTTTTGTTTTAATAAACAAATAATCTTAATTGAAAATAACAGGTAAATAAAAAATATTTATTTTCTTTCGAGTTGCACTAAATGAATATTAATTCTTCTACCAAGGACGACATGCTACATAGTTCACCATGCATTTTTTTTGCTAGTCTGATAAATAAATAAACAACTGAAAATAAAATCCTACAAGCATTCTTATTATTTTCTTGCTACCAACCTTCAAATAATAAATATAACACATATGTATTTATGATTATCATCAATATTGTAACTTTTGCAACTATTCTTTAATGTATTACTTGTCATTCTTTAAGGGAAAAAAACAAATAGAAATAAAGAAAACTTATTTGATCCATCTTCGATAACTGGAAAAAAAATTGGATAGGGAACCAGTTCCTCGCAACCATAGACACGAACAACTAAAGTTACTTGTCCTTATCTCCCTCAAGCCTAAACCATTAAACTATTTTCTTCTCAAGTACTCACTAGTGTTCTTCCTTATAACATACTTGTCTTTAATAGCTTTCCCAGGTATTTTCAAGTTGGCCTCATCCCTAACCCTAGAGAATATGCTTGACCTAATTTTGTGCTAGCTTGTTCCCTCACATCCCAAACCTTTGGGAGTAGGGTTCTACTTGTCTCATGGACAATAATTCGTTCTGGTGGTTTTATCCTTTTCACTCACCCATGGAATAATGATTTACCCTTTGTAATTGGATTCCCTAATCAGTTTGTATTTTGTTAATTAAATAAATAAAAAATAAAGGTTAAAAAAATATTCATCGTTGATGTTTATGATGACATAGTTCCACATAATTCTTTTCCAATAACTTTCACAATATAAATTTTGACATAAACTAGCAAGAATT
Source organism: Picea mariana (assembly GCA_032191745.1). Taxonomy (NCBI): domain Eukaryota; kingdom Viridiplantae; phylum Streptophyta; class Pinopsida; order Pinales; family Pinaceae; genus Picea; species Picea mariana. Next base: position 17,761 of record JASDQU011176792.1, read on the forward strand.
AAATGTTTAAATTTGTTAAACTGAGGGACATTACATCTTCTCCCCCTCCATCCCCAGTGTTCCAAATTAATCATATCATATTTGGAACATATATGGGTATGTCTTTCTCATGGATTACTGCATCTCCCAAGTATCCTCCTTGAGACTAAAGTTCCTCCATTGCACCTTAACTTGAGAAATGGCTAGGTTCTGCAACACAATTTCCTTCATGTCGAGAATACGTAACGACTCCACCTAAAAATCACCTTTGGGTTCCACTTGAATCACATTCAAATTTACAACATGAGTTGTGTCATGTACATACTCTTTTAATAGTGAAACATGAAATACATTGTGAACTTTTAGGCTAGATGGAAGTGCAAGCTGGTAGGCCACCAACCCTACCCTAGCGAGCACTTGAAATGGCTCGCAATTCCTTGGTGCCAACTTGGTACTTTTACCCAATTTAAATGCACTATTCTCAGGTCTGAATTAAAGGTAAAAATGTTCAACTATGTTAAATTCTACATGAATTCTTTTCAAATCTGCAAAGCTCTTTTGTTTGTCTTGTGCAATTTTCAAGTTTTTTCTTTTTTCTTTTTGTACAATCGTTTCCATTTCTTTTAACATATTTGGGCCCAAGATAATCTTGTCAATCGAGTTGTCCCAACTAATAGGTGTTCAGAATTGTTTATTGTACATTACCTCAAAGGGACTCATCTTTAAGGAAGCCTGATAATCATTACTGTATACAAACTCAACCAAGTGGAGGTACTCTTCCCACTTTGTGGGACATTCCATCATATACATCCGCAACATGTCCTCAAATATTCGGTTAGTCCTTTCAGTTTGAACATCGGTTTGAGGATGGTATGTGGTACTAAAGCTCAACTGAGTATCCAAACTACTGAATAAAGCCTTCCAGAAATTCAAGGTCAATTTTGTGTCCCTATCTGAAATTCTAGTCTTTGGTATACCATGCATCCTAAATATTTTTTTCATGAATATTTCTGCAATGTTTATCACCTTATGATTCCATTTCACTAGAATGAAGTGTGCAACTTTAGTAAGTTTTTCTACTATTAGAATAATGGAATCATTTTGTTTCTTAGTTTTAGGCAACCCTGTAATAAAATCCACGCTGATTAATTCCCACTTCCACTCAGGAATGGGTATTGGTTGCAATAATCCCGTTAGGTGACAGTGTTAAGATTTAACTTGTTGGCACTCAAGGCACCTAGCAATATATCCAACAACTTTAGTTTTCATTTTGAGCCAAAAATATTATTTTTTTAAGGTTGTTATAGTCTTTTGGTAGCTTGGGTGACCTACGCAAGGTTTCTTATGCACTTCAACCAATATTAAAATTTTCAAATATACACTATTTGGAATGTAAATTTTGTCCTTATACAACACTAACCCATCCTGATTACACCTTAATTTTGACTCTTCTTCACTAAAGTCATCATTCTGTAATTATTCCTATAATTTGTTATAAGTTTCATCATTTTCTGCTACTAATTTTATTTTTTTGTTTTAGATCAGTTTTCAAATTACTACTGTAAATTGCATTTAATTTCCTACTGAGTGCATCGACTATTTTATTCTCTTTTCCCTTAATGTGTTTTATCTCGAAATCATACTCACTCAAGAAAGATAAACATATTTCTTGTCTTTCATTCAAGGTTTTTTGGTCGAAAAAGTATTTAAGGCTGATGATATCTGTTTTCAACAAGAATCTCCTACCCAATAATTAGTGTCACCACATTTTCAAAGCATGCATAAAAAAAAGATAGTTCTAGATCATGTGTTGTATAATTCTTTTCATGATCCTTTATTTTTTGTGACTCATAATAAATCACATGATCATCCTGTAACAACACTCCTCCCAATCCTTCTTTTCAAGCATCAGTGCAAACCACAAAATCTTTATGTGGATCTGTTATCTTCAAAATAGGTGTTGTTGTCAACAATTGTTTAAATTTCTCAAATATCTCTTGACATTTTTTTTTCCAATTAATCCGATTCTCTTCTTCTACAATGAATTTATTAAATAAGAAAGTTTGGACAACCCTTCTATAAATCTACAATAATAACCTATGATTCCCATGAAAGATTGGACATCCAACACATTCTTTGGCACTGGCCAATCTAGGATGGTCTTGACCTTTTCTAGGTCAATTGAGGTTCCTTCACCAAAAATTGCATGTCCCAAATATTGTACCTTATCTTGGTAAAATTCACATCTACTAATTTTTTCATAAATTTGGTGCTCTCTAAGCGATTGCAAGACTGTTTTGAAGTGTTTTTCATGTTCCTCTTTAGTTTTTGAATAGATCAATATATCATATATAAACACAATCATGAATTTGTTTAGATACTTTCTAAACAGATTGTTCATCAAGAACATAAATGTAGTAGTGGTGTTTGTCAAACCAAAAGGTACTACTAAAAATTCATAATTCCCATATCTAGTTCGAAATGCAATTTTATGTATGTCCTCTATGATTCTAATCTGGTGATATCTTGACCGCAAATCTATCTTAGAGAATATATTATCTCCTCTAACTTGATCAAACAAGTCATCAATGTGGGGAAAAGGATATTTGTTTTTAATAGTTATATTGTTGAGTTATTTGTAATCAATACACAATCAGAATGCTCCATATTTATTTTTGAAAAAAAAAATTGATGCTCCCCACGAGAACACACTAGGTCTAACATATTGTTTATCTAATAGTTCTTGAAGTTGCATCTTAAGCTCTATCAATTCTGGATTACTCATTTAGTATGGGGCCTTAGACACTGGTGTAGATCTAGATACTAAGTTAATGGTGAAATCTATGTTCTGTCTAGTAGGTAATCCTGGATTTTCTTCCAAAAACACATCCTGTAACTCTTTCAATAATGGATCATTAGCTAACAAATTTTCATTCATTTCTCCAATATTATTGAATATGTGAAAAACATGAATATCACAACATTTCCTTGCATTCCTTTTTAATTGTAAAGCATAGATCTGTCTTACCGACACTCCTCACAATATTCCTTTCACTGTTCTATTTTTGTCAAAATCATCTATACAACTAAAGGTCTTGTGTAACACCCTGTTTCCCCTAGTTTGTAAAAATAACTATACTGGCCAAGAACTATGGCAGACTCAAGATGTGAATGTGTGATTTTGAATGGACCTTAGTATAAAAGGTCGACGAATGTAAATAATGTTATGAATATATGTTGCAGGACTGCTGGGAGGGGGATGTGCTGAAATGAGACCACGATGGCTGATGAAAGGTGGTGGAAGGCACCTAGAATGGTGGCATTAACTTCCACCGAAACTAATACCGTATTTGGTCTTCACTGGCCCGAAGATCAAGAGCGGCTCACTGGCCCCAAAATGAATTTCTCGCCAGGTTGGTAGGTGAAGAGGCTCCTCATGAGTTAATGAGGGATGGGGGTGAACCACCCATCCGTGGAAGACTCAGACCTGACCATCGCGGGGAAGTTCGTGCCACACACAACCTCACGAAAGAGGTGTGGAAGGGGGCAGTCGCAACGGAGATCGCAAGAGGGGAGAAATTGGAAGGACTCTAGAAAAATTATACAGAGTGATTGAAAAGCAGAGAAGAAGGAGAGTAACCTTCATTCTCAACTTCTGACGAACAGAGATTCAGTCTCACAACATCATGGTCTAAGCTTGGGGGTGGCTAGTGGTAAATCCGTTCGGAATCGCTGAGCCTACAGTTGGGTGGAAACGAACACCCCTCTCAACAGTTGCATCAAACCTGGTGTTTTTCTGA
>JASDQU011176795.1:0-12405 GCA_032191745.1 Picea mariana
CAAAGGACAAGAGGTCTCATCACGAGCTGACTTGTTCACTTAAGTTACACTCTAGTGAGTGGCATTATCATCATCTGGATACCAAACCAGGATAATGGTCCTTTTTTAGGAAAAACTTAAATAAATTTAAAAAAAATAAAAAGAAATAAATAAACAAAACAAAACAAAACGATAAGTAATAAAAATAAAAATAAAATCCACAAAGAATAGGGGGTCTCATCATGAGCCAACCTACCATGATCATAGGATAATAACATAAGTGGCATTCCTACAATCTAGTGAGTGGCATTATCACCATCTGTCTACCAAACCAGGATAATGGTCTTTTTGGAAAAGACGATTCAAATAATTATCAAGGATACAGGCTCATCTAAGGGCTAAAAAGAAACCCTGTCGAGGCTATGGACGCCTGCTAGAAATAGTGGCTCTGCCTGTGGTATGGAAGTTTACCTTAAACGCCAAGTTTTTGCGTGTCTCTAGATTTCCTTCACTCAATAACGAGGCTATCATTTTGTTTGTATTCAATAAAATGGAAAAGTAACAACATTATGATATGTGGGATATTATTTAAATGAACAGATTTAATTTATTCAGCGTATGTATCCTTAAAGCATTCTTTTGAGTATAGGTATATTTCAATTCCACGAAAGAGGACTAACGTTTAATGATTACCATTAAAATATGTTGTTTGAAAATTAATCATTGATCCCCAATGGTGGCATCAGTACAATCATTACCCCTCACCATCAATACCTACACTCATTACTTTCCCCTATGCTGACGGTCGAGGTCGACCTTATATTAATGAGGGGAGTGGACGCTCAGCATGCTTCTCAATAAATATAGTAACGATTGTAATAAATAACCACATTTATAAACACTTGTTGTCTCTGATATTTGCTATTTTCGGTAATTTTTCCTCCGAGCTGGTCTAACCAAGTCTGCTACCAGGAACGATAGTCGTCCACATTTTCTCACAAAATGGGTGGTAGAGGTGTGCACAGGGAGCCAACTTTAGTACAGGTTACAGAGCAAGCAAGATAAATCCTACACCATCTGGGGTGGATGGAGTACTTCAACTGTTTGCAAGGATATGACATGAATGTCACACTTGAATTCTTTCAAAATCTGCAGGGAGAAATCTCTATGGTGCAAGGGATACGAATATCAGTCACCCCGAAAATCTTATCAGAGGTCACAGGCCTCCCTAACACAGGCATTCAGTGGACAAGAAGATACACAACACTGAAGGAAGTTGTGGAAACTTTCACAGACCCTGTGGAAGAATTGGATAAGAAGGGAAAGGGACTTAATCCATGTACCCTCAGAGAACCATGGAAGGAATTGGTAGGGATAATTCAGCAGTACATCACCTGTGATGGATGATATGATGTAATTCGACCTCGCCGCCTCAAATTGCTGGTAGCCTTAAAAAAATGGTTAGTACTTAATCTACCTTTCTTTATGAATGCCATATTACATGAGGTTGCCTTAAGAACACAAAATTCCAAGGATCATGTTACTGTTATCAGTCACCATAGATTAGTTAAACTGATAACAAATAAATCACTAAGTCAAACTCAATTGACCTGGGATAGTCTGATTGAGGCCAATAGACCTCCACAACTGGAGCAGCCTGAATTATGCCATGAAGACCCACCATAGGAAATTGATGATAGAAAGGCAGAGGAGACTACCACCCAAAGATAAATCACATCTCCTCAAACTGAAGCTGAGGCAGACCCTGCCCAAATCACAGAGGCCTAGACCTCACAAACACATGCATTAACAAAAACGAGGAAGAGAGAAACAACTGCCCCTAAAACCATCATTCATACAAGGAGAAAAAGCAGGCGAATTCAAGAAACAACTGAAGTAATTCAGGGTACAACAAAATATCCTGAAGAGCTTCAAAATTCTATAGAACAGTCTCCATAGGAGAATGTTCAAGAAATTGAGCAAGCAGAATAGACCTCGCAAAAGGAATGATTAGGAAGACACCCAATTGGCATTAGAGCATCTGACAAAACAATTTTTGAAGAGCTATGAGGTAGAAATAGCTCAGGTTTTGGGAATCTTGGGAACCTCAATTGACAAAGGCACAAATAATCCAGAAAATGCCCAAAACAAGCCTCCTCTTCAAAACCAACTAAATATTTTCCTAATATTGAAATGTGTTTTCCAGAGGACACAGCACAGGAAGAACCACATTTTGAAATAAGAAGCCCTCTTGGACAGACAAAACATTTGGAAGGAACAGAAGAACAATTGTTTGCTGGCCAGAATGAAGAAGACCTTGAGACCTCTCATAAACAGAAATCAGCCAAGATCCATAAGAAAATTAGAAAGTTAAAAAAAGAAAACAAATTGTTGAAGAAAAAGGCTGAGAAGGCTGAAGTATTAAAGCAGAAGGTGGGTAAACTCAAGGAAATTATTAAGGAATTGAGGAAACAGTTAGAATAAGAAGACAAGGCCCACAGAAGAAAGAAAAACAAAGGGGCTAGAGTGCAAGGAAGAAACCCTCTTCCTAAAGAAGAAGTCAGTAAAAATTCTTTAGGGATACAGACAGACCCTGGAGAAATAGTAGTAGAAGAAAAAGTAGCTCAGAATGAGGAAGTAATTCCTTTAGAAACATAAGAAAATATGAAAGCTATAGAAACAATTGATGTTGAGGTGCAGACAGACACCCCAGTATTAGAGGAAATATCTCAACTCCTTGATCAGAATGCTACCATCAGGAGATTGGAGGAAGAATTGATGTAGTCTCAACAAACCCTGGTTCAAAACAGAAATGAATTACTGACTATGGCAGAGCATCAGGCACTCCAATCCCAGAAACAGAGTGTTATTGTGGACAGACTAGAAGCAGATATTACACAGGCCCAACAAGAATTAACTCAATCTAGGGAGGAGATGGGCGCTATGGAAGAATACCAAGCATCCCAATCTCAAGCACAGGGTGTTACCATTGATAAACTAAAGGGAAAACTGGGACAAGCCCAGCGAGCATTGGCTCAACACCAAGATGAGATGGTCACTAGGGATGAATATCAAAATATTGTTAAACAACTGAAGGACATCACAACAACAGAGAGTGAGACCTATGTTGAGCTCACCAGAGCCCAAGGGAAGGTAAAAAAGGTACAAACCCAATTGGAAAAATCTTTGGAGCAAATCAAAGAAATCTGTGATGTCTACTCTGATGCTATTAATTGCAGAGCCCCTGCCACAAATTACACTTTATTCTTGTTGGAATGATATCGATTATTGAGACTGAAGGCCATTAGAGAAGGTAAACCTATTTCATTTGCCACTGTACCTAAGTTTATTTCATGTTTCAAAGAGAAGGATGAAAAGGTACAATACTTTGTGTGTGAGTTGTACTTTCATAATTTCATTATGGAAGAAGAAAGGAAAGATAACCCTGGCCCATTCATAGGTGACATACAGTTTCAGGCATTTCTATCATTTACTCAGAACCAATTCAGACGAGGTAAAGCTCATAAAACCTTCCTAAAGAGGGAAATTGGACTAGATCTCTGGGTTAGGGGAGAGCCTCCAAAGTCCTTTCTAGCCATTATGCAACATAAAACCTTTATGAAAAGAGGGGGGGTCATAGACTCCTTAGCCCCTATCCATCTACAGGTTATGCGTTCAAGTATCACTCATTTTAGAGATCTTAAGGAAGAAGCTCTTACTTCTTCTAAAATGAGATGGGATGCATCCTCCAATGAAGTAAAGAGTAGGGAACCCTTTGGGTACATGAATGTTTTTATAGCTACCTTCAGAATAGAAAGCTATTCTAGATTTCTCCAAGAGGAAGGGCCTTCTTGGATTGGGTGTAGATATAATCCCCCTATCATTTGGTTTCCTCCAGAAATTTACCAAAAAGATTATCAAATTAACAAGAAAAGGGAGGATGCTACTTTTGGAGAACTCAAAAGAAGCAATGGAAGCAGGAGGCCTGGTGAACCAACCTTTCCACCTTACAACATTACTTCTTTACATGTAATATCTCAGCTTGCATGAGGACATTCAAGAAGGTAAGTTGGGGGGTATGTTAGGTTATGAAAATGGTATAAATATCTTCCTTTTTCCCACATTTCATGATATCATCTTGATTGACTTTTCGGTTATTTAGGAGCAAATAGGATAGAAAATGAATAATATACTCTTTAGCACTATTGTTGAAATTAGATTACATAGATCCTAAAATATGATTGGAATTGTCTGGTTTTATTACAAGATTGGTTAAATATTGTCAAACCCAATATAGAAAAGGAAATATTGAAGATGCGCAAGCTATTGGAGGTTGAGCACTTTATGGTGCAAGGCAATTTTGAAGATGATTGAGTTTCTTATATTGTAACTTTATAATAGTAAATCAATCATGAGGATCTCTCAATCCTCAGGATATCTTAATTTACCCAGATTGTTGTAATATATAAGGGGTAAATAGATCCTAAAAAGATATAGAAGAATTGCACCCAAGAACTCAGAACTTAGAATTGCTCTGCGTTAGCAGTTTTTGTAAATGTTGTACCATCTATGAAATCAATAAAAGATTTGAGCGGTTTTACCATTTCTATATACTGAATTTAAAATAGCAGTGCTTCTAGGGACCAATGGCCCAGTCTAAAGGAGCTACTGTTTGACCTGAAATTGTGTCAGTTCAATTTATGTTTTGTGATTCAATTCTCTTTTACAGTAGTTAAATGAATGCATAAGTGTGTTGATGATTTTATGTCATTTGCAAGAGATAGATATTTCTTTAAGCATTAGATGATTGTTGTTCCAATTGCTATTACTGAGATTTGATGCGTGACAGTTCCTCATAATTTCATAAGCGTTGTTCCTTTCACTTAGTTTACATTTGTTGTTCCGCTCACTTAGTTTACATTTGTTGTTCCTTTTTGTTAAAATATAGTTGTTGTTCCTTTCAATAGAAGTATGATTGTTGTCTCTTTTCGATTAGATTACAGTCTTTGTTTCTTTCCATAGATAGAGTAATTCACCTTTTTCCTTTCCAGTAATTTGATTCATAATAATAGTCAATTCTGCAAGTCTTTATTTAGATTCAATTATTGCTCTTAAAATGAATTCAATAGATTAATTAGTTCCTTTCCATTGCACAGCTTTAGATTTCAAATCCTAGAATCTTTAAGGAATGTTTGAGGAACTTGATTGTTGATAAACTCATATTTTCTTTAACTACAAGATTTTAGCCTCTACGAGCTATCTGCATAGACTTTGTCGATATTCTTGAGATAAAAGATGAATCCTTGGTTTGATAAATTAATGTTAAACTAAGGAGATTTTTATACCCCAACAGTAATCTGTGAACATATTAAAGTGTTTTCCCATTAAGTAATGTCTGAAATTATGCAGTCAATAGACCATAGTTAGGCCTTCCCTCCCTGTGGTGTTATATTTTTGTTTTGATTTTGATGGATTTATTCTTGCAAATGCTATGGGGTGATCCAAATCTCTCACTCTTGGTTGCACCAAGATAGCTCCAAGTGATATGGATGATTCATCTACATGCACGTAGAATGTCTTTTCCCAATCTAGAAATACTAGTATTGGCGCGGTGACCATCTTTTCTTTCAGTGTATCCAAACCGTGTTGACAATCGTCATTCCACTGAAACTTTGTATATTTTCTTAACAGTTTCTCCATTGGTGCGGTAATCTCTGCATACCCTCTGATAATTTTTTTGTACTACCCTGTGTGTCCCAATGTCGCTATTTGTTGACAGATTGTTTTTGGTGATGGGAAGTGAACAATTACTACAATATTTGTCAGATCTACTAGTAAACATTGTTTTCATACTATATGGCCCAATAGTATCCCAAACAATGTTTCGAATATACATTTTTTTATGTTTAATGATATCTGACACTGCCTACATATTTCTAACATCATATGTAAGACCTCTACATGGTATTTTAACAAACTATAGACTGTCCAATCGTCCAAGTATACCTCTAGAAGCTGGTGGATGAATTCCTTAAACGCGGTGATGACTAATCTAGAAATTATTGTTGGTTCATTCTTCAGTCCGAACGGCATGACTGTGTACTGGTAGGATCCCCATTTTGTAGCAAATGTGGTCTTGTATCTTTCTTCCTGGGATCTCTTGATCTGGTGGTAGCCTGAGAATCCATCAGTGAATGAGTAAACTTTGTGTCCCCCTATGTTCTCTAACACTTCATCCGTGAAAGGTGTAGGGAATGGGTCATGTAGGAATGCATCATTAAACTTCCTCAAGTCAACGCATATCCTTATCCCTCCTTGTTTTTTCTCTTGATCTACCATTGGGCTTATCCATTTCGATTACTCCACTGGTTCTATGATTCCAGCTTCGAGCATCCTGTCCATCTCATCTTTGAATTTCTTCTTATATGTCGGGTTCAATCTGTATGGTCGATGTCTGATCTGTCTCTCTTCGGCTCTAAGTGGTATCTTCATTTCTCCTAGATCTCCTGCTATACCCTTCATCTCTATAAATGTTGTGGGAAATAGGTCGATGTATTCGCGCAGTAACTCTGTTATGCTTTCTACTGTTTTCTCATCCTAGTAATCTACAATGTTAGCCATTTTGGGATTCTCAACTGCCCCAATGTTGACTTTCTTCACCTTGATCGATGCAACAATGAATTATGATTCTATAGGTGGACCCTCCACTGCTCTTTCTCCCACTGCTTCCTCGATATGAATATCATGTGGGTCATCTTCATCCGGTGCTTCCTCCTGCACATGGTAACATGACAACAGTTCTTTGATTTTCTATTTGTTTCGTTGTTGTTCTTCGATTATGAGTTCAAACTCTAGTTCCTTGATGAATATCACCCCTCTTATTTGTTTAAGGGTTGCATCTATGTTGGGGTTCTCATTCTCGAATGAAAAAGTGACTGTAAAATTCTATTGCAATACCGTCCAGGTCACAGTTCTTGGTCTGTATACCAATTTGTTGGTATGCCCTCTAGAGTGTGTTTGAAATGATGAGGCTATTCCTCTGGGGGTTTCATTCTCCATAGCATTCTGCACTTCTCCAAGTGTTCCGTTGGTGCCCCCTATCCATCATACTTCTGCTACTTGTTGTTTTTTTGTTCTGCGTCAAACCTTATGCATAGTAACCACTTACATTGGTACCAATCTCTTATTGTCTCTTTGTGTGTGCCCCACCATATTGCAGGTGTGCCCTTGAGAGGTGATAAGAGTCTTAGATTCTCTAAAAATTCATCTTTGTACTATGTCAAGAATACTTATTGATCATTTACTCCGTGGAAACTAGGTGGTTCCCTTATCTATGTTCCTAGCCAACTTACTGCGCGGTCTATTCGTGCACATCTTCTCATGGAAACTTTGTGCAGCCTCTGTTGCCAGTTCACCAAACCGGTATCTGAGTCTGTCATAAATGAAGTAATGCTCTTTCAACTGAGTATCCCATCTACAATCATGTTCACGCAATCCTCATCGTGCGTATTTTTTTAGTACAACTGGCTGATTTCCTCTAAGTCTAATAAAGTGGATTCTACAAAGCTTTCCCCTTCTGATTAGTCTAATGGCATGATGACCCTATATTCACTTGAATCAAATGTCATATTCCATGTCTTCAAATTGATTATCGCCTGGTTGTCAAATGCACAATCCAAACCAAGCAATGCTAGATATGGTATTGGGTTGTCCAATATTTCAATCACTTCAAAGTATGATTTAGTGCGCACTCCATCTAGGTCTACTGTCACTCATTTCAGTCTACCGATTGGTAGGACTCTGTATTGGTTTTCTAGTTTTAGTTGCATAGGTGAATATCCTAATGTGAGCTCTCCCATACATTCCCATGTCTTCTTTGGTAATACATTAACTTCAGACCCTAGATCTAGTATGATATCTCCCATGTTGAAATCTCTGATGTTGGCATTCAGTCTGAACTCCCTACTTGTTATTCTCCTTGTATGTAGGTGATTGACTGTTTTTTGTTCTATTTTTCCTTCCATCTCTATACTACATCTTTCTAATATGTTTTTCAATATTTTGACAGATGATGAATCATTCAATACTTTTACACATGATTGAAAAAACCTGTGATTGTACTTACTTGTCCCATGGGCTGCATTTCATCGGTATGATCTAATAAGGGAGGTATATCTTACTTTGGTGCTTCCTTTCTTTGTTGTGCAATTGATGTCGACGCAATGTCATCCTTTTGAAATTCTTGTCTGGCTTGCTTAAATATCTCCTTCTCTTTCTGCATGTCAAATTGCTTCCTTGGTTCAGCATTCTTCTTCACCCACTGGTTTTGTATTGTCTCTTATCAGATTGCTTCATTTCCTATTTTAGCACCTCCACAAGTAACTATGTTGATGTTTTTTCCTTCATCCCTTGCTTCGACTAAAATCCACTAAACATTCTGGTTGTTCTGGTTCCTCTTTTCCTGGATCTTTAGTTGTAATGTCATACATTCTTCCGTATCATGGTCCGATGTGTGACAATAAATACAAGTTGCTAGTGGAAGTGGACATTCCCTTGCATAATGTCCTGGTTTTTGGAAATTGTGAGATACCACTAGTCCTCTACCTCTTTCAAAACCTTCTCTCACTCATCCTCCACATCTGTAGCCTACTCGATCTCCTCTCGGTGCCTTATACTGAGGTGTCAGATTGTACTACATGGTATTGTACTGAGGTTGTGTTGTGTCGTACTGTGGTTGCATGGTATTATATGGTTGTTGCGCAGTATTATATTGTTGTTGCACAATGTTGTATGGGGATGGAACTTGGTTAAATTGTGGTGCGGCTTACCCAGTCATCATTTCTTCTTGCACTCTATATGCATCTGATGTTCTCTCTCGCATAAAATCCATAGTTCTACAATCTTTTTCATCGTGGCCCACTGACTTGCAAAAGTTGAAATATGAACTCTTTGGGACTATCTGGTATTTCTGCATCATTGGGTAGTGATATGGATCGTGTCCTGATTTCTTACAGATTTCACACCATAGTCCTCCTGTTGGTAATGGATTTGGAATTCCTGCTTCCATATACTGCGTGAATGTTTGAGATTTCTTCTTGTGGTGTCCTTATGTCCTGCATGTAGTACACCAAACGACTTCTCATTTGTCCTTACTTTTATTCTGGTTTAGCTAGAACATTAATTTATTCAAATCCTCCTTCATTTCTTCAATGGTTGGATCCATCTATTGATACTGGTTTTCTTCCAGTTGCAGGGCTGCCTGCAGAGCCTCTGCCTGCATCTGAAAATTTTGTTGTCACAATGGGTATTTTAAGTGTGGTAGCAGTGAATTGACGAATAGGTGCCTATGCTGCATATCGATCATGAGATATTTCAACTTCCCCTTTAGTTGCTTGAATCACTGGTCAATTTCCCATACAAATTCTCCCAATTTTTGTCGAATTTTGATCATCTTGTTCATGTACTGATCTTTTGAACTTGGCCTCTGGAACTCATTTATCAATAATTTCTTGATGTCTATAATTGTTTTGGTTCTCCCTGGTGGATTGTTTGTAGCTAAACTCATATACCAATCCAGTGTGCGATCCCTTAGTGTAATCACTAATTGTGCCAGTTTAGTATCTTCGTCTGTGATCTGTTGTTCTCTCCAAATCTTCTCACAGGTGAAAAAATGTTTTTTCGGGTCCTCTGATGCTTCTCCTTTAAATTTTGGTAATTTGATGGTGGGATTGTGTCCTGCCATTCTGAACGTTGAACTACTACCTCCACATAGTGTATATACTTGAATAGTGTTGCTTGAATTGGCTCCTCCAATTGTTGTTCCTTGTATAGATGTACTTCTTGTTGTCTTTCTTCTCCCAAAATTTGGTTGTCTAAACGGTGGTGTTCTCTTTGGTGTATTAGTCGCACATGGGTTTATGGGTTCCACACTAACATTAATACGGATAGGATTGTTTCTCTCTCTTCCCATTCTTGGGCCTCTCTTCTTCCTCTCATATGTTTCGCACAGAATTTCCTCAATCTACTCCACAGCCCAGAGATCCTCTTCCTCTTCCTCGTCACTCGCCAAGCCTTCCCTCGCGGCTATAGCTCTCTTCTGGGTATTCACCTTGTATTCGTAGGGTACTTCGCTACATGTCTTTTCAGTTGTCACCATGATCCACTTGATCGGGTCATCATCCATCATGATTAGGTCCAAGGGTTCCTCCTTCTTTCCCTTATCCTTTCCTCCTTCCATTTCTCCCTTTTCTGTCAGTGCTTCCCCCCTTTCCTCATGCACGCAAGGAATTTTAGTTTTCTCATTTTATAGGCATTACCCCTTTGTTGTATAGAACTATCTTAATAGAAGTATACAACGATCTAATGTACCATCCTCGAGGTCCACATATAAAATCTTGCTCCACTGCACTGTACGACTTCGCAGTATCTACTACAAACTCTGTTATAAAGCCTGCCACAATACTGTCAAGCCAAAAATCTATTGCGTAGGTGAATTTTTTGTTCACCTGTTGTAACTGCACAATATGTACTGGGATCCACTCTAACTATCAGATACGGTTCATTGTGTGGTTATCCTTCAACCTTAGTATCCACTTCTGCAATAAATGTGGAAAATCACAAAAAAATACTTCATGTAAATCAGTAAACACGTATTTCTCAAGATATTTGTGGAGTGTTACTCTAGGGTTTCTGTTATCTTTATTTGCAAACTCCAACTCTTTTTTCCTTAGCCATCTTTTGATCTCTGCTTTTGTGGGATTCCATAAACTCAACATCCCCTTCTAGTAGCTCATTAATTTCTTCTCTTCTTTAATATTCTCTTGATCCGCCTCCCGCGGATCTTAGGTATATTTTAACAGATCTTCAACATATCTCATCTACTCAATCCTCTTATGTTCCTACCAACAGAAACATAACCATTTGTTGGTTATTAATATATCATGTCTGATTTTGTATCTTTAGTTTGAGTGACCCAGGGTTCATGTCTGTTTGGGGTTCAAACAAAACCTCTAAAACTATTGGTCCTCCTGGTAAACCAGAAGGAAACGCAATGCACAAGGTGCACTACGTCGTCTCACCCAAGATAGTCTTAATGGGTGGTTGCAATACTCATGTGTTTGTAGCCTGGGATTGAGTGGGATATCTGAGAACTATGCATTGAGAGTTCTATTATAACTTGTTAACGCAATACACTGTCATTCATGATTACGTAGGGGATATAACAACTCATTCATTTATCATATCACTAACTAATGAAGACAAGAAATAAACACATGCATTCAATAACATAACACAGGTTTTACCATGGTTCATCCCCCTCTAGGCTGCGTCCACAAAGATATGGCTCTTATCTCTTTTATTATAGTAGTTATGAACTACAACGTCGTGTGCTTTACAACTCTTCTTAGTTGGGTTGAGATTTATTATGAGAAAACCAGATCACACCAGGCTCCTCAGCCTATGATCTAACCCTTAAGATCTATCCTCCTTGGTCCTCTCTAGCTCAACAACTTACAAAATTAGGTCATATAGAAAAATATTAGATCGCATCCGGTTCCTCACATCTGTCTCTTTGCATTGCTAGATCTCTCTATGAGACCTAGGTATCTATATTTATACATTCATGGCTCTCCAACCATTACAATACATTGCAAAAACCCTAAGTCTAATGTTGTTAGGTCTTCCATGCATACGCACGTGCTACTTTTCCTTCTAGTTGTCACTTTCCTTGTGCATGCCTTCTTTCCCAAAATAACATTTCTTTCCTCTTTGGCATGCTTCCAACAGTCACCACATGAAAGGGTGGACCCTTCGAGAGTCTAGGACTTCATGATTTTGGAGGTTTGGGATGTAGTGTCGAGGATAAGCTGAAAGGATCAAAGGCCAGAGCCACGTGGTGCGATTTTGGGCTCCTTCGAGAGTTCAGGAATTCGGGACTTCAGAGGACATGCGTACAGGAATGAAAAAGGGGAGTTTAGTGTTGAAGCATCGAATGTCGAACCCCCTCTAGATTAGGTGTTAAATGAGGAACATTTCCCGCCGTTGGATTGTATGGCAGATGAAATTACACCATGGACGTAGGTATTTGGAGATGGTACGAATGAGATGGACCCACGTGGGTGCCATGTGGACCTCAACTAATAGCGTCCTAATAGCTTTGGGAGACCATAACTTGCAATCCAGAGCTCAGATTTCAGCCTGTTAGCAATCATTATAAATATACGAGTGAGTAGAAGAGGATGAAGACTTCATAAAGAGGATTCAAGATGATAAGAGTAAGTAAAATTTGGATGCCCCATCCCTAGAAAGGGTACATAGGGGTCAGGTGTGTTACAGCGGGTGTGTTGTAGGTTGTATCCTTTCATTTGCTACATAATAAAAAGGAAGGACCTGGAAATTTCTTTGGTGGATGTAGACCACACTGGG
>JASDQU011176795.1:13284-26682 GCA_032191745.1 Picea mariana
AACCGTGGGAATTCTAGGAAGGGCAGATCCAAATCTAGACTGGGAAAAATAGAGTGTTGGAAATGTGGGAAGAAAGGAAATTTGAAGAAAGAATGCAAAGCTCCAAGGAAACAAAGAGATGGATAGCAAGACAAAAATCAGGAATAAACTGTAACAGGTGATGTGTTACAAGATGCTTTTATTCTTTCTATAGATAATATTTCTAAGTCTTGGGTAGTAGATTCAGGGGCTTCATTTCATGCCACAACCATAGGAAACATTTTCTAGATTATGTTCAAGGTGATTTTGGACAGGTTCATTTAGGTGATGATGCACCATGAAAAATTATTGGAATGGGAAAGGTAAAAATAAAGCAAAGGAATGGAAACCAATGGTTGTTTAAAGAGGTAAGACATGTTCTAGATCTAAGGAAAAATATAATTTCAACAGGGAAGTTGGCAACTGAAGGTTTGTTGGCAGCCAATTCAATTTTTTTCAATTGCCCTAAAAGCTGCCTACACCTATTGTCTCTTGAATGTCAAGTTATCATCGCATTCTGCAAATAAACAATATTTTCTTTCCTTGCAACAATTGCAATTTGGTCTTGTTTCAGTTTTCATGACTGAAAGCGTGAAAACTCCTCCATCGCCATTTTAATTATCATGATCTGCTTATCGAAATTCTGATTGGTGTTTACCTTTGGTTTATTGTTAAGTGGCTGAAATGATTTTTCAAACTTTGCCCACTTTTGCTTTGATTGCGCAACTTGGATTTTATTTTGATAAGGAATTGAACATGCTAATTCATAAATTTTACTTGACTATATAAGGGTTATGATTGTTTTGGTTCTTATATGATGTGATCCTTATTATCAAAAGCTCTTCACTTATCGATTTTTGCCAATGCTTTATAAACCTTGATTATACAAAGCGCATATGTAACATTATGAGTTTGATTTTATGGCAATAGTTTGAGATTTGACAATGGCGCATTGATTAAAATCTTGGATTCTGAGTTTATGGTTCGAATTGTTATTTGGCGTATGATTATTTTGATTGAACATTCATGGTTTCAAACTATAGTATGGCGCATTGATTTAATTTTTGGCTTTTGATTTTATGGTTTGAATTATTACAGGCACATATTCAAAACTATGGGTTTGATTTAACATAGAACGATCGTGGTTTCAAACTATACATTGGCATTGATATAATTCTACACCGTTTAAACATTGGGTTGGCCGAATAGTTCATTTTTTGGTCATGTTTGAAGGAACAGGGATGGTACTGCACCATTAATGTTTTGCATGGCGGTGAGCTAACCCACCACCTTCGCACGCACCTATTGATTTGCCTCCTCTTTGAGTGCTTGCAGTTGTTAGCCATATCGATTATGCTCCTGTGTGTTTGATCTGAACCCTACCATGCACCCGCGCCATGGCTCCAGTCGTGAGGGATGAACCTAATGGCTGCTAGGCCTTGTTAATGTTTGATGGTGCATATAGTGACCTGGAGGAATTCGGCTGGCTACCATTCATTAGAAATTTTGATGGTTATAACCTTGGTGTGGCTCGGCAATTTGCGTTAACCTTTGATGGCTGCCGAGCCAAGATTGGGGATGTGCAGTTGGAAATTGATGAGAAATTCCTTAGTCTAGCCACCAGTCTGCCTGCTGTCAGTCAAAGATGGTCGAAAAATTGTAAAGTTGAGGATGTCCTGTGGACATTACTCTTTCAGTCACGAAGAGTGAGCTCCTATGACAAGGGTTTGCCTACAAACATGCTTAAGGAAAGATGGCACGACTTGCTAATGGTAATCAAGCAATTCATTACTTGCGAGGGCAGGTATGGTTTCGTGTTCTTGTATCACCTTCGGCTACTGATGGTTTTCATAGGCTATGAGCTTAACATGCCTTTCTACTTGCATAGGAGTTTGTTTAAAATGTCCAAAAGGTTCAAACGAAACCAGGCCGAAAACAACCTATTTCATTTTGGGTTAATCAAAATGTTGGTGGTTTTCCATTTGGGGTTACGTCGGGACTGTTGGAATGATTTTATTAAATGCAATAATTTTGATGAGTCAATCCCACCACAGGTTGATAAACCTGTGGTGAGCGAAACCAAGTCAGTACCCCTTATCCCTTACAGTGCCCTGCTACCCAAACCTCTACCCGAGCCCCCTATTGACCTACCCAATTCTGTCACCGAGGATGTGGAGAATGTTAAACCAGCGGCTAAAAATCCCAAGACCAAACCCATTGCCAATTCTAAAGGCAAGAAAAACGCCCGGTTAATCTCTCGCATGGCAAGAAACAAACYGAGAGCACCTRTCAACCCTGACCCTATTGAGCTCAGTGAAGATTYTGACTCRRAAATWGAACGTTTCCTRGCAARYGAKTWTCCCTATYCCRAAGGTCTGYGTGAYAAACCYRCWTAYGATTTTGTSAAGAAYCTACCACCTTGTTTACGAGATGATCYRARTTWTCCCGGCATYAAAATKCCCTGTGAARCYCCTGGTGACTCGTYRAAACCCCCTCMTGTTMTATCTCARCTAGMTGCTCYACCRTGTGATCAGTGTGGTGCATGGCTGGAAAGGTATTACATTGATGTGCCAATGCTGCAATCCAGAATTCACGATCTGGAAGAGCAAGTTGCAAAGCTCTCCAATCAAAAGGGTAAGATGTCATCCACTGACA
Source organism: Picea mariana (assembly GCA_032191745.1). Taxonomy (NCBI): domain Eukaryota; kingdom Viridiplantae; phylum Streptophyta; class Pinopsida; order Pinales; family Pinaceae; genus Picea; species Picea mariana. The sequence goes on from JASDQU011176795.1 coordinate 15,958, forward strand.
AGAAGCAGCAAACAACAGGTTCGATTTTGTTCAAGAACGTGGAGTCGGCAACAGCATTCGTCAATTCAAGATTGGTGTAGCTAAATCAACCTCACTGGTATGAATTTCACCTATTTATACGACAAATTCATAAATCTTGTTTACACCGTGGATTTACTCCGTCAACACAAGCATGAACTATTGTATATAATGTCGTTTTAATAAATCAATTATCGTTATTGTTTGAGTTTGATTGTATTTGGTTTTGATTCGAGTGATCTCGAGATAGATTTGATTTGTTTTGACTTCAATTAAATGCTCTGTTGGTAATCAAAGTTGTTGATATTTACTAAACACAGGTCGTTTCTGGTATGCTAATATTGAACACAGTCAATATTTGATTCGAATTGGTGATATTCTAGATAATATGGTTGTCAATTATAGTTTACTGTTGCGATTTTATATCTTATGAACAATTCGAATACCATCCTGTCAAGATATAACCAATTTGCAAATAGATATAAGTCATAACTGTTGTATCCAACTATTCGATTCGCATGATATGGTTTGACCGTGTTCTCAGCTCTGTTCGTATTGCAACGAATATCTTGTTTAAATTTGATCTGTTGGACATAAATGATCATACCCAGAATAGCGACTTGTTTCCATTTTTAACACAATTACAATCTGCTCTGACTGTTACTCGGTCTATGATTATTACTCTTGTCAATGGTTACGATCACTATGTGATCCTGTTTGTAGACTGTGTAAATACTCACATCATAACTATTTTTGATTGAAACGACATGAATTTGATGTATATCGTTACAGTTGTAACAAATCTATTTTGTGTCCAGTTGTATCGATTATAATTATGTTGTGATTATGACTCTGTTCGATTATGGTTGTATTGATTATGATCACATCGTATCTTATATGATTTGATTCACTGCTTAATTGAGTTTGATACGAAACAGGCCTGTCAAGATTTGACCATGTTTTATGGTAACTGAAAACAGAGCGTTCTTTACTCTGTTTCGATTGCATCCATTTTGATATTGTTTAATTTGAATGATAATTTCAATTGAATCACTAGTAATTCGTTTTTGATGATTCTTAAAAGATTATTGGATTTGATTTTATTTGAATGCTATCTGATCCTGTGTGTTATTTTAGACTAGCTATAGAATCAGATGATTCTGTAGCTAAGTCTATAGAATCGATTTTTTATTATTTTGTCACTCAAATGTCTTTCTAATTTGATATTTGTGTCCTATTGCAGGCAAATTCGAATTGCAGTTGAGTGTAGGAGCAGTTGGAGGATATCTCAAGGATTTCACTTGCATTTTAGTTGCTTAGTTTAGTAGATTTTGGGATTTTCCCCTGATTGTGTAAAATTGTTTGATAATTATCCACAGGGATGTTTTACCCTGTGGAGAGACTTATATAAACTTATGATTTTTGTAATAATGTTCATCCTCATTGGTGGGAGAACAAGGATATGGATTTCTGATACAGACTGGAGCAGAATTGATGTTTTGTCACAGCTTTAGCTTCTCAATATATCAACATTTTGTTTCATGTTTTGTATATCACTTTGTCTATGATTTATGACTACTTTAGCTATCTAAATCATGTGCAAATGATATAATCTTAATTACTATGATCCATATCTGGTTTCTCCTAATTGTATAAAAATACATAACAATTGTTAGTTCAATTTCTGAATGACAGGTTTATCTTCTTCATGAATTGAATTAAATAATATAGATTTTTGCATAACAGGTTTCCCTTTTGCAGAGATTTATATATCTTATAGTTGTTATGATATTTTTATGTCTTGTTTGTCCTATAAACCAAATTGAAGAGAAGCTCAGCTGATCGTTTACGAGAAGCTATTGAACTTATCTGGTGCGAATTTCTTCCGCCGAAAAGCTTTAGAGTTATCACACACAGGATAAACTAGGAGCACTTCCAGGTCAGCTAGTCTTTTCTTTGCTGTTTTCATTAAGTAGTTTAGTTTAGAAATAATTTTAATTAGATTTATATTAGGTTGTTTAATTTCAGTAATAACATTAGGTCGTTTAATTTTAGTAGCTTTTATTTTATTTTCACAAAATATAAAAAGTCAAAAAAACATATCTTGCTGTCTTTGGGCGGTAATCAATTGAGTTTTGCAGGTTTTAAATAAATTTGTAGATTTGTTTATATTGTACATTTGTGAATAAGTAATATTGCAGCTGGTAATTAGATAGTTGATTTGAGTTATTACAATAGTAATAAGTAGATTGTATATAATAGTTAGAATAGTTAGTTTAATTTGTATTTAGTTTATATAATAGTTTGTTTTAATTAGATTAGTGTAATAATTAGTTTGTTGTTTTTAGTTAGTTAGTTTATTTCCTTTTTAGTTTTAGTTATATTGTTTTAGTTAGTTTTAGTTTTAGTTAGTTTAGATTAGTTTCTCTTTGTTTTTCTTAAAATACCTTAGAGCGGCCAACGGAGCCGTTAAACTCGTCAGGGTGGTCCATTCCAAACGGCTTGGGTTATTTAGACAACCCCGGACCAGTTCCACTCTCCCAGTTGACGGATGGACTGTTTCGCCCGTCAACAAGGTTGTATATCCATATTTACAAATAAGGTGTGGAAGGTCACCAAAGGATCATTGGTGATAGTAAAAGGAGAGAAGGTAGGTACATTGTATTTATGTACTGGTAATACTAACTCTTCTATATTTTTAGCTTCTACATGAGTGGATAAAACACTGCTAGCGGGAAAATCCCCCTATAACTATACCAAGGTTTAGGATATAGATAAAGAAAATGACCTCCTAAAAGTCAATCTAGTTTCTACACTACCCCAAACATACCAAAATAAATGAACAGAAAGTAGTAGAAGAGAAGATTGGTAACTATACCTTTTATCCAACATCTAGTGATGATCTCCTCAAGCTCTGTAGCTCCAAAGACTACAAGTATCATCCCAAAGCTGATCTACATCCAATACTAGGCAAACAGAGCTACAAGCATGTTATTTCTATTCATAAATTAGGGTTAGATATCAAATTTTATGTATAAATCAAAGAAAAGACACAAAACATCATCATTTGGGATAGGGGAAAGAGATTATTTTATTCATTAAAAAAAGACTAAAACTTACAATCCTTTTCGGCCATTGTTCCATGAACCTGGTCCAGGATCCTCTTTACAATGCTCTAAGTGAACCTTCAATAAGCCTCTTCTCATAATCTACTAATCACATCAATGAAAGGGAATGGATTGAATGGAAGAAAAGGGGCTGAAGACAGAATCTTGAGGCAGTAACTCACAAAAGGTAGCAAATTCTTGGGCAAGGAAGGGAAGTGAAATTGGGAAGAGTTTCACCATTCTTATGCTTAGTTTTGAACTGAGACCAAAACACCTCCCTTTATATGAAAAAAGGTATGGTTATTTAGTTGGGGGACGGGCTATAGTAGGTGAATTCATTGGGAAACCTCCAATATCTCATGAATTCCACTGAATTCCTTACAAATTTTTAATTTTTGCAACTTTTGGAGGTATACGCGGGTTGTGTATTGTGCAGTAAGTGTATCTATGTAGGATCTCTAGCATGCAACAAGAATATGTAAACATGTTGTAGTGGTGCAGAACGCCTACATGCTCTAAAAATTGGTTTTTTAAATAGATCTCCTCAACAGTGATTTGGAAAATTATGCAAGTAAGAGGGCCAATGCCATGTATGTATGAGTAGGTAATTTTAGGGCTATAACAATCACTACGACATCATAGGCTTGGACACATGACTGAGAAGGGTATGCAAATACTTCACAAAATAAATTTGTTTCCATATCTTAAACAAATTGATTTGGATTTTTGTGAGCATTGTGTTTATGGAAAACAGAAGAGAGTCAGATTTCTCAGAGTCGGAAAAGAAAAGAAGAGTGAAATGTTAGAGTTTGTGCATACATATGTATGGGGGGAAAATCAGGTATCATCTCTTGGTGGATCTCGTTATTATGTTACTTTTATTGATGATGCAACTAGAAAAACTTGGGTTTATTGCACTCGACAAAAATATGATTTTTTTGATACTTTTAAGAAATGGAAAGCTTTGGTTGAGAATGAGACATGAAAAAGGTTGAAGTGTCTTGGATTAGACAATGGATGTGAATATTGCAGTAAGGAGTTTGATGATTATTGTTCATAACATAGGATTTGTAGAGAGAACACACTTCCAAGAACACCACAAGAAAATGGTGTGTTAGAAAGGATGAACAAGACAATCATGGAGCGTGCAAGGAGTATAAAATTGCATGTTGGTTTTCCCTTATAGTTTTGGGTAGATGTTGTAGATATTGTTGTTTACTTAATAAAAAGAGGAAATTAAATCTCTTTGGATGGTATAATTCTATAGGAGGCATGGACATGTAAAAAGGTAAACTATTATTTTTTGAATACTTTCAGTTGTGAAGCATTTATCCATATTGATAAAGAAAATAGAACAAAGCTTGAGGAAAAATCCAAGAAGTGTACCTTTATTGGATACAATGTTAATGATTTTGGTTATTGCTTATGGGATTATGAAAATCACAAAATCATTAGGGGTAGAGATGTCATATTCAATGAGAAGGTCATGTACACAGATCAGTTGCAGGGAAAGAAACAGGAAAAAGAAAAACCAAAATACACAGTGCTTAATGAGATCACTGAAAAATAAATTCCAAAGGTACCAGAAAATCAAAATGTACAACAACAGGAGAAACAATTACCTCAAACTCTTGCAAGTGTTGTTAGAATATATATCAGGTTAAGTAGACCCCTTGAACTATAGTCTCTTTCATTGTATTATTTATTGTTGACTGATTCTAGTGAAACAGAATGTTATGAAGAGGCAATGCAGGTAGATGCTAAAAAAGAGTGGGAGAAAGGCATGAAAGAGAAAATGGATTCCCTGGTAAATAACCAGACTTGGGATTTGGTTCAGTTTCCTATAGGAATATCATTGTAGAATAAATGGGTTTACAAGTTGAAGGAATAATATGGAGGCAAAAAGTGGTACAAGGATAGACTTGTTGTAAAGGGGTTTACACAAAAGAAAGGTATATATTTTGATGAAATATTTTATCCTGTTGTTAAAATAAATTCAATTAGGACTATTTTAAGTCTTGTGGCAGTAGAATATTTACATCTTGAACAGTTAGATATAAAAACATATTTTCTCCATGGGGATTTGGAGGAAAATATTTATATGTAGCAGCCACAGGGGTATGAGGTCAAAGTGAAGGAAAATTTGGTATGCATGTTGAAGAAGAGCTTGTATGGCCTAAAGCAAGCTCCAAGGCAGTGGTATTTGAAGTTTGACAGGTTTATGACATAAAAAGGTTATAGTAGATGTCATTATGATCACTATGTTTAAATTAAAAGTCTAGAAAATGGAAGTTGTTAGTGTCCTATAATTTTCTCAAGGGTCAAAGTCTGAATTGAGTGTTTGAAATATATTAGGATGTGGAAGGAAATGGTGTTTGAAAGGGTAAAGGAGTGGTCCTATGGATTCTTATCATCATATCAAGTGTCAAAATATAAATTAGTGACCTTTATCCATCAATCAAAGCCAAACAATAGAATAAAATTTCAAAAGGAACCTCACTACGCAAGTTTGTTATGCAAGTTCATTGCGCAAGTTCTGGAAATAACTATTTTTGTAGTCAACTTCAAATTTAGTTTCTGACCAAATGTAAAGGCATATTAGAAAACTGTAAGAAATGTTTTTCAAAAACGATCCCATTCACAAACACCTCTCTCAGTTTCTTCACAAGTGTCATGGTTTGGAATATTTGAATGGATCTTTACAGCCTATTTTTCAGATTTAAACATTTAATGATATCTTGTTTTAGTCATTATATTTGTGCACGGATCCCAAGCCTCTGGAGAGGAATTTTAGAAAACGGAAAGAGGGTTTTCTAAATAATGGATTCATATACAAAAACCTCTCTCATTTTTGTAACATATATCATGAGTCAAGAGATATGTTGTTATCTTTGACCCTTATTTTCCACCAAATTGATTCCTATTTCCTAGCAGACAGTACCAAACGTGTTGTTATCCTAATGTAACTAAGTCTATATTTGGGGTAATGGTTGAGATCGACCTCCTCATATTGGGGAAGAGTATTTTCTATATACATTTTTAATTTTTATTAACTAAAGGAGTTGGCAGAAGCGTAAAGGACATTTTTCTTGAACATTTTGTAATTATTTTGAAGTTTAATGAAATATTAGTGCAGAAGTACAGTGTTATTCGTACCAAAGATTCTTGTGGTGGTGATATGAAGTGTTTGTTTCTCTCTCATGTATGTATTTCATGTTTTCTTTTCTCATTTGATCTACAACCTTTATATACTTAAATTGGAAATCTAATGGTCTAGAATTCATCTGATATTGATGCTTTAGATTTAAGCAATTTAAGTATTGTTATCTCTTCTTAACTCAATCAGAATTCATCCCATCTAGTGCTCTGAATATAGTTATTTGTTTTCTCTTTCTTCCATTATACAAAAGAAATATTTTGAACTGAAATATTATCATCTATCTAGTCTTTTCTTCCTTGATAGTTCTACCCACCAGTCACTGATAGTTCCATTTTCTTCAAAGTTGACTCCATGCCCAATGGATTTCTCTCTCTGCTTTGCCACCACATCTTAAAACCTTATTTCTATTTCATATCTAGATGTTGAGACTAATTTTCATTGAGAGATAACTCTTTGGTTTGGAAAGGCTAGATTCCAATCCCAAAGTGGTATGTGGTTACTTCCATGGTTTAATTCCCACAACCAAGGGAAATTACGGAGTGATAACATTTTGGAGTCATTGTTGGGGATCGAAGGTGAAATATTCCCTAGGATAAAATGAAAAAGATCAGATTTGAATTCTAATGGTGAACAAAGGTGAAACACAAAGAAGGTTTTACCATTCAGTTGGCGACTCCAATGGGGGACAAGCTCCATTGATAGAGACATGGAAGGATGTCATGGGAAAACCATGTATCAAAGCTTTAGTTTTTTCGAAGAGATCTTATTATTTTTCATAAGTGACCTCTTTTCCTTTCCTGCACATGTTAAAAGAATTTGTCTTTACCTTCTATATCCTAATGATGATCAGAAATCTACATTTGTATATCCTTCTTCTAAAGTTGTAAATACATCTAATGTTCCTTATATAACTGATCCTAGCCAAGATATTTCATTCAAATTATATGATGTACATGATCAATGTGATAAGGCTCAATATACCCAAGCAAATATCATATCTCCTATGCTTAATCCTCCACCCTCCAATATCAAAGAGAGATACATACCACTTCAGTTACCTCATATTCTACATGATTTTCCTCTAAAGCACTATAAATACCTACCTCTATTTGATGGAGAACCTGGTAACCCTACAGCTAAGAAACATATCCATGCTTTTGAGCATTTTGCGGATTTATTTGAAATTGAGCATGATGATGTTTGTATGAGAGACTTTTCTCAATCATTGAAAGGAGATGCTAAACAATGGTTTAGACACTTACAACCCAAGATCATCAGCTCATGCGAAGAATTGAAGGATGCGTTTCTAAAGTTATGGGGTGAGAGGAAGTCCTTGGATCAATACCTTTCTGAGTTTAGTGCCATGAAAAGATAGAGCAATGAAATAGTATTTATGTTCAGTAGGAGGTTTTCTAATTTGTACTATAGGATTCATAAAAGGATCCAACCTTTATAAGTTATTTCTATGTTGTGTTATGCAACATCCTTCCATCCAAATCTCTCATTTCTTTTGATGGAGAGGAGGTCTGCTACCTTGAAGAAAATGTTTAATGATGCACAAGAAGTGGAAGATAACCTTCAATCTTATGGGAAGCCTTCAGAATAGATTCGAAATGAGGAGTCAAATGCTCTAGAACATGAGAGTGACCATGGAAAAAAAGCAATCGATCTGAATTTTGAGCAAAGGGTTAATAAAATCATGCATTTTCTTGAGGTTTTATATGTTGATGTATTTGCACATGATAATGAACAGTTTTATGATCCACAAGTTGTTTTCCCAAAACATTTTGTTGTTAATTTGAATTTTAAGTCTTTTCATCATGAGAAAAATGTTGATTTTTCCATGAATTTTTTCAAAATTTTCAGTGAAGAATTTCATGGAAGTGAACTTGCAAATCATCTTGTTGGACAGAAAGTTGTTGTCCCAATGTTCTCGATTGATGAAATTGCAGATGTGTTTGATGTGCCTAAGTATGACGAGTATGATAATGATTATGTAGTTAATTATGATGTTGATTTCTTAGAACAACCAGATGCATGTGCTCTATTAGAAAATGATCCTTCTCAACAGTTTAAGGAAAGCGTTCAGCCTGCGTATGAAAGTTATGCTATTGAATATGAAGAAAATAGTGAGTTGGTTGAAGGTAACCCTCTACCCTTATGTTTTTCTTCATTTGAGTTGTTGAAAGAATATTTCAAAGTCATTAACAAAACAGAGGAGTGCAAACCGATGCAAAATGCCATAGTTTACTGGAGCAAGCTCACAACAACATAAATTGGCAGCAGCCTCCTCAGGTTCGTCATGACCCTATAGCTGATTATATGGAAGATTTTAGCAATCAAAATTTGAAAAAATTAAATAACCCTAAGTCTGAAAATGAAAATTATGATGAGTTGGTGTTCAAATCAACATTATTTTTTTGTCCAACAGAGGTTTCATTGCAGAATTTTTATGCAAAATTCCATTCCTTCTATGACAGCCATAAGTTGGAATTGTATAAAAGAAAGAATGTAATTGAAGAGTTGATACAGGATGATTGTTTTCTGCATTGTCCTAAGGATCCTTTTACAGTTTTTTTGGAGTTAGTAAGTGAGCTCAAACTTTTAGGTTTTTCTATTTTTGTCAATATTGAGTTTGACTACAAGTTTTTATTTGCGTTGTCATTAAGCAAGTATTGCATTTTGTTCCTTAACAAAGATATGAAAAAAAATCAAGCTGTGGATAAACTACTTGTATGGTTTCATTGGATATTTCAATTCAATTGATTAAAAACTCATGGATCAGTTAGAGTGGGTAGGTGTGTGAATAAGCTCAGTGCTCTGAGCATCATTTTTAGTTATGATTTTTCATTCCAGTTTTTAGTTTGTAGCATTGTTTTCAGATTCCACTGTTATCCTAGAAGAATGGTTGGAGGACCCATGCTCTCATTATTGTATTATCATGATTGATAAGGTACACAAATGGATGAACTCCAAAGTGCTCCCCTTATGGTGAAAGACCTCACGGGAAGATGCTTTGCAGAATGAGTTATCCTAGAAGAATGGTTGGAGGACCCATGCTCATATGTGGAATAACAAGATGAAAATCAAGGAAATTGTTGGTGAAACTATACTATATGTATAGTTCTTGTCATGCCATTTCTAGTGGTATGTATAACGTCACATAACTCCTCACAGATAGAGATTTATGGCCATGAGAAATTGGAGACCCCAGGTTTGGGTAATGGACCCAAGTTTGTTTGATGGGTAACGGTATGAGTTATGATATATTTTCAGACAATACTATTATATATGAATATTAAATGTCATGTCATTTCTGATGGTACGTGGAACATCACATAACTCCTCACGGTTTGATAGTTATGGCCTTACGAAGTTGGAGGACCCTCACATGTCATCTAGAAGCCCCAAAAGGTCAAAGTAGTCAAAGTCGTTTAAGGGATTTTAAAAGGTAAATAATAAAGTGAAGATATGAGTGTACTATACTTCAAAGTGAATACAAAGTTAATTATTTAAATAATAAATTTAATGGATAAATTAGAAGTGGGTTAACCCTAAAATAAGGAAAGTGGGGCCAAGTGACCTAGAAGATGTTTTTAAGGAAGCTACTTGGAGAGTATAAATAAGAGGCAAGGCTCTCTCATTTTAATCACACTTGAGCATATTGAATATATATATGTGTCTAAGGTAACCAAGGATATCTAAGCCAAAATTCTGAGGAAAGGTGAAGAAAAGAAGGCCGAAATGCAAGGAAGGATAAATGTTTTTTATGGTTCTTTCTAAGGTATGTAATTTACAAGTCATCTCACCATTTTCACTATAAAATTTTTTATATAATTATTCAGACCGTGAAATTTCTATTCCAATGAGAAAACATACCCAAGTATCTATGGCAAAAAAATCATCTTTTGGGTCGTTGTATTTTGGGAGTTACACTCTGTGGAAAATAGGGTTTGTGGCTAGTTCTAAAACTAGTCAAAAACAGGTGTTTCGGGTAAAAATGTCATAACGTCTTCATAACAGATCCAAATTCAGTGATACCAAATGTGTTGGTTAGTTTACAGGCTGTAGTATGTTTTTTAACATTTTTTGATCAATTCAATTAATATTTTTTGCGGGCCACTCTCTACAAGGTCTCTCTCTAGAATAAGCTAGAATTCAGCAAGGTATACCATTTTTGCTATAACGCCTTTTTTGGGAGGTTCCATGTAGTGCCACCTGGAGGAATTGTATAAAACACACTAAATAAAATTTTGTATTAGTTTCATATCTTTATTCATTACAGGTACAAAGTTATGAATATTTCAAGTTGGGTTTGTTGACTAATCCAAAACTAGTCATGGTTGAGACAAGCAGTTGATGAGTTGGCACATACATGAGGTTTATAGTTGATGATGTTGGTACATATTGATGTTTCATTATGGATGAGTATTTGACACA
>JASDQU011176796.1:15358-26089 GCA_032191745.1 Picea mariana
AGTAAAACTGGTTTTCTATTCAATAACGAAATAAGCTGAAAACTGTAAAATGCAGCGGAAACAAGCTTGTTGGAATGGTGGTGGCTTATCTCTGAGAAGAGATGTGACGGTTGCGCTCATTCGCAAGAAGATGATTACAATTATGCTCTCAAATCCTTTTTACAATAAGAAGGAATGTCAAAAACCCTAGACATCCAAAAACCTAACCATAGGAGATGAAGCGCCAAAAGTCATGCGGGGCCCGTTTGGGTAAGTTAGTACATCAACTTCTCGGGGCTGTAACTTTTGCATACGATCTCTGTTTTAGGTGTATGATATACTTTTGGAAAGGTATCGTTGAGGAGATTCATTTTAGATGCAATATAGAAGGAACATTCATATTGCAAACCTAGTTTCCCAAAAAAACATCGTTTAGGGCCTCAAAACGGCTTCGAAAGTGAAAACTGCTAAAAATAGTAAATTACCAAAATTGACAGAAAACTATTTTGAGCCAGCTGGAAAAGGTGGGTGGCCACCGATATCCATCTGGATCAGGTTAACTAGAATGCTAATTCCTTTTGACCTCTCAAATTTACCTCCATGATAATATTAAGTCCAAACTATGTGGAAGGAGGGCACCTTCTTCAAACCCTTCACCTGTGTGACCGAGAGATTATGTCCACAAGTCTAGCCAAATCGTGACTAAGTGATGAGCGTGCAGCCTTGAGGCTTGTAAAATATTCCATATGACCAAGGTCTGGGAACCTTACACTAGACCCGAAAGGGGGGTAATCTTTTTTGAGTTCGGAACTCTGGGAGTTTGGAGCTCCAGGGTGATGGGCCTTACCACTCTTAAACCAACTGAAGGCAACTTGTTGGTTCATTCACCAACGAGGTCGAAAGACATCTGGAATTTCCCATAACCATGATTGATGGACATGTCCCATTTTTAAACCCTGACCCACTCACTAATCGCGAAGTAACACAAGCCGCATATCCAAGGGTATTCGAGAGTCTCCCTGGCCATTGGATCTACGTAGAGGTTAGTTTGGTGTTGAATACTTAGGGAGAACAGAGGTGAGTCTCCCTGGTCATTATATCTACATTGAGGTCAGTCTAGCATTTACTACTTCAAGAGAACAGAGGTGTCATAACACCAAATTTCCCAAACTTCGAAGTTGCAAATCAATGTGAGTCATGGACCTGGGGAGCCTGTTGAGAACCCCTCTTAACCGTCTGATCAACTAGTGGAGGGACTCGCGTACAACACTTTGAAGAAGTCCTACTTCGATAGAGTGGAGTTGTCATGACACCAAACCCACTGAATTTTGGAGTTGTGAATTAGCACGAACCATAGATCTATGGATGCTTCGAGATCCTTCCTGGCCGTTGGATCCACGTTGCGATTAGTCCAGTGTTGACCACTCCGAGAGAAAGGGGGTGATAAGCGAGAAAAAATATTCAAACACCAAACTCGTGAATTCATGCGAGCCATAGATATGAGGACATTGTAGGGTCATTCACGACCGTTAGATCTAGACCGTGGTCATCTTGGTGCTGACCACTCTAGGAGAAAGGAGGAAATCCCATAGCAGATCCCCTAAATGTCGAAGATACGAAGTAACAGAGGCTATAGATCAATGGATATGCATGGACACATCTCGACCATGAGATCTAAGGGCATTAGAAGGATATCAATCTAGGAGTGACGTGGCATGTTGACATCACCTAGGGTGACGTGGACCCACGTTTGATGTGCCACATGTCACCTGGATTCATACGTTTTGCAAACCCTATGTGCCCATTAGAACGTGACATGTGTCACCCACTTAAGGGGCCATGTGTCACCGCCCTAGAAAATATTCACTTGGCCTATTGGTGGTTGGAGCACTCAAGGCCCACCTCTCCTTGCCTTTGTGTTTAATAAGCCACCACGTGCAAGGGTGGACCCTTCGGGAGTCTGGGACCTTGGAACTCTGACGGTTTGGGGTGTAGCATCATAGATAAGTCAAAAGGACTGAAGGTCGAAGCCACGTGGTGATATTTCAGGCTCCTTTGGAATTTCAGGATTTCGAGACTCTGAAGGACATGCGTGTAGAAAGAAAAAGGGGCATTCAATGCTGAAGCGTCGAACGTCGAATTCCCATTTTATCTTATGTGCTAACCGAGGACCAGGTTTTATCGTCGGATTGGATGATGGATGGGCTTCCACCATGGATTTATGAACTTGGGGATGGTGTGAATGAGATGGTCCCACGTGGGTGCCACGTAGCCCTTGACTAATAATTTCCAAAGAGCTTCAGGAGGCCATAAATTGTAATCCGGAGCTCTGATTTGAGCTTGGTAGCAGTCGTTAGAAATCTACGGTTGAATAGAAGAGGATGGAGAACTTGGAAGGAGGATTTGAGACAATTAAAGTAAGAAAATGTTTGATGCCCCATACCTAGAAAGGATACTTAGGGGTGGGGTGTGTTATAATGAGGCTACAGTGGTTGCAGTGGCCTTTTGTGCATCCTTTGAACTGACTATGAAGAGGATGAATTTTGCAGTATGAGAGATTACCTTATGACACTTTTTTGGTGGAACAGTAGTTGGAACTACCTTTGTATCCTATAGAGCTGACCCCCTAGAGTAATAATGACATTACAAGGTCGAGACTCATAAACAAAATGGCATTTCCACATATATGGTTGGCCCAAAACAACATCACATACATCAAGAGGGGTAGCATCACACACTACCTCATCCTTGGAGGATTGATGCCATAGGACAGGCGACATTGTTAGATGACACAGAGATATCATCCTTGGTGAAGCCACCTGATGTTGTATGGTTGCAGGTGTGGTGTTGTCGACAACCCCAATTGTTTGACGACCTCAGCTGAGATGAGGTTCTTTTGGTTGTTGTTATCAACAATGAAATGAAACGGAGTCCCCTTCACCCACATATTTTAATTGAAGAGGCGCTCCCCCTCTTTAGGATCTATTATTTTTTCTGGTTGAATTGTTGCGGTCGCAAAAATAGAAGTGGGGTCTATGTCGATGATCTGTATTTTTCCATTATTTTTTGGATTATATTATGAATAAGGTTTCAGCTCCTTGTCTTTGAACTTGGCCACCAATGAATTTTTTGAGTGACATTCATCGGTGTTGTGCTAGGGGATTTTGTGGAAGTTTCACCACTTCTCAGTGTCATTATTCGTCTGTCCTTTACCCTTCTTTTCCTATGTCTTGGAATGGTTTTCAAGAGGTTGTTTGTTAGGGTTGTCTTTACCATTTTGTGGTTGTGGTGGATTTTCATACCCGAACTCCCATTTGTTATGTTGCCTAAATTTATACTCAATTTTGATAGCATATCGATAGGAATATCCCAACGATGATATGTTTAGGAAATCCATTTTAGTTTGAATGTACCTATGCAGAGCCCCATGATATTTTAGAACCATATGTCGCTCAGAGTCTTTGATACCCAGCTTTGTGTGCAAGGTATGGAAAGTATTTTTGAACTTTGACACTGTTTGGCTCTTCTCTTGCCGTAGTGTGGTCCATCTCATGTACTGGTCTTCATAGTTATCAATAGGGTAGTATTGTTCCTTGAATGTGTCCACACAAAAAATCCCAAGTGGGATAGGGCTCATATATCCCAAATTCATCTATGGAACTTTTCTCCCATTAATTTTCCCACCAATGTTTGACATGGTGGAGAGCCTTGAGGAGTGTGAAGGTGATCTTTTCCCTATCAGAAAAATTGTGAATAGAGAAATAACCTTCTAGCAGATTTAACCATTTTTCTAAGGCATCTGCATCTATCTGTCTTTCAAATACGGGAATATCAAAATTAACGTGTACCTTTAAGGGATAGGTTCCTCCAAAGTGGCCACTCGATGAAGATGTGCATGTTTCTATTGGCAGGCTTTGAAGGACGTGGGGAAAATTCTCCATTATTTCGTCCCTCTATCGTGTGAGAGCTTGCTCAAGCAACATGTTAATAGAATCTTTTGTTCCATTGTTTTTTATTTTTTTCCACCATGGAGGGTTTCTTTGCCATGTGAGAGCGATTGTCCTCAAGATAGACAAGCTCAAGACCCAACTTGCTATTCTCAGACCTTGTCTGGGAAATGCACTGGAAAAATATCAAGAGCAGTTTTCTCTGATACCACTGATCCAGATTATTTTTGAAACGAAATGAAAGTAGAGATATTACAATGAAATACACATAAATATTTCCAGAAATAGAGAAATACATCAATACATGATTTCTATTAATGAAAGAAATGTACAGAGACTGTAAAAATACATAGTGCAAGACTCGCTAGAATGGTGGCAACTTTATCTCTGAGAAGAGATGTGATGGCTATGCTCATTCATAAGAATATGAGTACATTGAGGCTATGAAGGCATTTTTATGATAAACATGAATGCMAAAAACCTATACATCCAAAAACCTAACCCTAGAAGATGAAGCGCCAAAAGTCATGTGGGCCCCGTTGGGGTAAGTTAGTACATCAACTTCCCGGGGYCATAAATTTTTCATATGATCTMTGTTTTAGGAGTGTGATAGCCCATTGGAAAGGTACTTTTGATAGCTAYGCATTATCCCATCAAAATATGACTATGTTTATAGTTTGACTGTGGCAATCCAAGAAAACATTGTTTAGGGCCCCAAAATGGCCCTGGAAGTACATAAAGATGTACTGACATGAAAAWTTTTAAAATAAGAGAGTTGGAATAGGTGGGTGACCACTATTATCCACCTAGATGTTGTGTAGGGMTTCGRGATAGCCTCAGAAGTGCATAACCCACAATTACAAAGAAATTTCCCCATTACAGAGAATCTTGTTGAACTGAAAACTGTCAAGATGAGCCAGATGGAATTTGGAACAGGTGGGTGGCCACCAATATCCACCTGGATCATTTTTTCTTGCAACTAGATCTTGGCTTGTGCTTAAAATCCGACATGGTATTATAGCATTAGAGTGGATTGTGAGTAAAATTAACATTATGTTGTAGGTTTTTTTAAATATTGAAAAACCCAAAGAGAATGGAACAACCATCTACATTCGTGATTCTTACCTCATTCAATTACTTTGACCAAGATCATACTTCTACTAAGGAGTAAGGGGATTTATAGGATCATTATGGGGATAGAAGTTAAACCCAATTCATTTTTAGAAAAGAAAAAGTACTTCAATAGAATGGATGAGGCCTATGTAATTCTATGCTTGTCCATCTCTCCAAACTTGCACTGTCATGTTGAAGCATGTTCAAATCCCAACGAAGTATGGAATAACTTGGATGGATTATTTGGCAAGAAAGATGAACTGAGAGGACATATATTGGAGAATGAGCTCATATATTTGAGCCCAAGCCACTTCAAGACCCTACATAACTATTGTTCCAAGTTTAAGACTTTGCTTTGACAGGTTAAAGCTTGTGACACTGATAGGAAAGAGGAGAATCTTATCCTCTCAATTCTTTCAAAACTAGGTCTCGAGTATTATGTGTTTATTTCTTCTTTCCACACTACATGTATTTCTATGGGAAAATCTTGGAATATGTCCTTTTTGGATGACTTCATAGAATCACTCATTCATGGGAAAAATAATCTCATTCAAATGGGAGATCTCATGAGATCCAAGGCCCATGCTCTTGCAATGAAGGATGATAGCAAGACAAACAAGAAGAAATCAAGGGTGATCACATAGATAAAGAAATAATTGAATCCTCTAAGGAGAGATTGAACCCTGAGGGAGGAAAGTCTAAGATGGATATAACAAAGTGTAGCTACTGTAACAGAGGGTTTCATCCTGAGAGTTCTTGTATAGTGAAGAAAATTGATCTTATGGCGAAAAAAATTCAAAAACACAACCTTGTAGATTGCATATGAGACAGTGTCAAGAAGGATACTAAAGACAAGACACTAGAGGGTCAAGGTAAGGGTCATGTTTGTCAAGAAAATGTTGTCATTGATGTCAAAGTGGCAGTAATGATGATGATGTAGCAGCAATGATAGGATGTAATAGTGATGATAATGATGTGGCAATAATGAAAAGTATGTAATAGTGATGATGATGATGTGGTAGTGAAAAAGGGATATTGTTTGAGCATTGAAGCCATGAAGCCAAGTGAAGAAGCCTTAAATCCATGAAGCCAAATAAAGAAGCCTTCAAGCCATGAAGCCAAGTAAAGAAACATTGTGATTGTTTGACTATTGAAGCCATGAAGCCAAGTGAATAATTCTTGAATCCATGAAGCCAAGTAAATAATCCTTGAATCCATGAATCCAAGAGAAGAAGTTGTGAAGACATGTTGATGAATCCTTGAGAAGCCAACATTCAGTAGTCAATCCATGAGGACAAGTCAATGTCAAATAAAATTGAAGAATCCCCTGAATTAGTAATGATGTGTCCACTTGAAGAAGCCTTGAAGTTCCTTGAAAGAGCCTTTACATAAGTTTATATAACTCCAAAGTGGTCCCTTAATGGCGTAGATTTTAAGCATGGCCCTCATGGGATGAGATAACATGTGGCTGTTTCCACATTCCCACTTTGAGTTGTAAACAAATGGATCCTTGAAGGAGCCTTGAAGAAGCCCTAAAACCAAGTGAAGAAGCCTACAAATGTCTAAGATAAATATTGCAAGATGGAGATGGTTGAAAGTATTATTTGTGGTCAATTTGGATACCCTATATTTGAGGGAAGTTTTACCCTACATAAATAAATCAAATGGAAGTACAAGTTACATGGTTGGAAATATTATTCTGAGACCTTTCCAACGGTATATAGAAGTCCCTCTAACTCCCTATGAATAAAGAGATATGAGTTTTTATATCCGACAACCCAACCGAAAAATTGAGGTCGGCCCAACTAATTTTTGGGACACAATTACTATAAATACATGATAGAATTTCACTTTTTCAATGCAACCAACGAAGATATCAAGTCTAAGGTGTGCTCAAGGAGTTGGGGTGTCTTTCTAGTGTGCAAGAGAAGTCTAAGGGATTCTCTTAATGTCTTTCGTATTATCAAGGTATGTTATAAGCTTGTGATGTTGTTGTAAGGTTGTGAGGTTGTCGTATGCACTATTGTGAGATTTTGATGTTGTCGTGTGCTCTGCTATGAGGTTGTGATGTTGCCATGATGTTTCCATGAGCGGATTTTTTCGTTAGTGGATGTTCTCATGATTGGATGTTGTCGTCAATGGATTTTGTCATTAGTGATTACATTATGGGAATTATGTTATGAGGCTCTCTAGGGTTTGAAGGATTGTCTACGGAATGAAGCATGCAGGTTGGTGCATGTGCGTTAGGGAGTGGGTGCTTCCTTCCAGTTGGAGCTAGTAAATCTAGGGCTTGGTGCCTCCTTCCAGTCGGTGTTGGTAAATCAAAGAGTTGGAGCTTCCTTTAGGTTGGTGCCTGTAAATCAGGGGGTTAGTGCCTCCTTCCAGTTGGTGCTAGAGAATATTGGAATTTGGTGCTTTCTATGAATGTAATATTAACATGATAAAAGAAAATCATTTCATGGTTTTCTCCTGTTTAGGTTTCCACGTAAAAATAATTGTACTTTGTGTATGTTTTTTGGTGATGATGAATACCATTGTTAATGGTTAATGTTTACATGATGTGCTTAAGGTTAAAAATGGTAAAAAGTGCTCAATATTGGTTCACCCACCCCCTCTCATTATTGGTTAATATTCCAACAATTGGTATCAAAGCAGGTTCCTTTAGGAACATTCTAACCACTGGAAGGAAGATCATGGATATTCAAGAAGTTTACTCTGCATATGGAGTTCCATTTTTCAATGGATTAAATGTTTCTCATTGGAGCATAAGGATGAGAGAATTTTTACAGGCATATGGGTTTAACATTTGGAAATTAGTATTAGATGGTTACACCACTTCAAAAGGAAGACCAAAGGGTGAAACAACAAAGAAGCTACAAAAAGACAATGTAATGGAATTGAACATAATTCTAAGGGGCTTATCAGAGTTTGAAAAAAAAATGAAGTTGGAAAGCATTCATCAGCTAAAGAACTTTGGGACAAACTACAAGTAAACTACACAAAAGGAAGCAATGCAAGAATGTGTAGAAGATCAAAAGGAAGATACATCAAATAAAGAATCAACATCAAATAAAATGTATGACAACCCAAATAAACATGCAACTGATGAATCAAATGAAGAAAAGGTGAAGGAAGTTGAATCAAGTAAGTATTCTTGTGGTGATAAATTATATCCTTGTGACATTAGATGTACCTATGAAAACAAAAGTAGTTTTGACAAAGATAAAGATAAAAGCAAAAGACATGCCTTTGAAGAACAAGAGAATGATGAAGTAGAATCTAAAGTAAACCTTGAATGGGAACTAATCATTGCTCTAGATGATTTAAGGAATGCAAGGGAGAAGAACAAAATGCTAATGGAACAATTACATATGTATCAAGAAAATAATACATTGCTAGAAGAGAAGCTAAGTGAGACTGGAAATATTGTCATTATTTTAAAGGCACAGGTAGAAGTGGCTAAGAAGACTGAAGAAACATTGAAGAATCAATTAGAAGAGAAATATACCCAACTAAGCACAAACATGCACAATGTTATGATTAAAATACAAGAGGATAAGAAAATTGAAGAAGTCCTAAATAGTCCACTAAAAGAGAAGGAAGAAATATGTAAAGCAAAAGAACTTGAAATTGTTTCTCTAAAAGAAGAAGTGAAAAGGACAACTGCCACAAAATTCAATTTTGAGAATAGTTCATCAGCCTTACAAGACATCCTCAATCAACAAAGATCTCCCAGTGACAAGATAGGTATTGGGTATGACCACAAGCTGAAACACATTGAAGAAGAAAAGAGTTTCAAACTACCAAGAAAGACTGAAGAAAGACCTAAAAGTCATACAAATGGTTCAAAGGATTCAAATAGCAAAGTAAAAGACCATGATCATCAAAACATGGCAAGAAAGCATCTCAAAGACCTCCATTTCAAAGAAGACCCTTTGCTCCTAGGTATCAAATTTTATTTCATGGTTATTGTTTTTCTTAAAACAATTTTGGACATAAGGCTATAAAATGTAGAGCTTATGCAAGAAATACTCAAGTAAGGAATAAATGTATATAAAATAATGTTGAATGTTACAAATGCCACAACTATGGACACATAGCTCAGGACTGTAGAAGCATGATGGAGTCTTCCATGAAATAAAATGCTCATATCAAATATAAGAAGGTTTGGAGAAGAAAAAAAAACCATAAGAACATGTCAATGGAGAATTCTCTGGGGACATACCCATAGGAGTTGTAGAGATGAGTAACAATGATAAATCTGCAAGTAAAGAGGAATATGTTAGGATTACAAATGATGATCCTACAACATAGCAACATTATACATTATTCTAAACAATTTGGTATAGAGACTCCCAGTATCGTGGATAATGTTGAGAGGGAGTCTAAGTAGTAGGAAAGGAAAACAAAGGGTTGTACAGAGCATAAGACAATGGATTGGTAAATCATACAGGAGCATAGGGGGAGCTACTTCATAAATCTTCAAGAAATGGTCCAGTATAAGGGGGATTCAACATAGTCAAAGGGGGGGTATTGTTAAAAAGGAAATATGCTCACAAAGATAGAATTATAGTCAAAAGAAGGAACCATTGATGACAGAGGGAGAAAAAAATGATTTAAATGACAGTGGATGAAAGCACGAAGACAAAATGAGCAATAGAATAAGAAAGATAATCATGAAATTCCATAGGGGGAGCAACTCTTTATCTTGGATGTAAAAGGGGAGAGAAACAAATTGTTGGTGACATGGGGAGTCACATGATAAGAAAAAAATGATCCCTTTTCCATTGATGTCAAAGGGGGAAAGAAACAAAGTGATGGATATAGTGAGCATGAATAACTGCAAAAGGCAGAAGGTTTTGCCATCGATGACAAATGGGGAGATTTTTGAGAAAATGTTGTCATTGATGTCAAAGTGGAAGTGATAATGATGATGATGTGGTGGTAATGATAAGGATGTAACAGTGATGATGATGATGATGTGGCAGTAATGATAAGGATGTAACAATGATGATGATGATGTGGTAGTAATTATAAGGATGTTGTTATCACTCCAAGAAACCCTTTGTGGTTGTAGACCAAAGGTGCTTGGTAACTTAAGAAAAAGAATGTTTTTGTATTTTGTGAATGTGGATCAATGGGACAACTCAATATAGATTATGGAATTAAAACATGAAAATGATAAACAAATAGACAGTGCTCTCAAAGATTGATTAATCAGCAGATAGATTTAAAGTGGGTGAAGAACAGATTGTAACTAAACCAGTACAATGTAGGGTCTAAGAGACAACCAAAAGAATTATTATCAGGCTATGAGCTAAACAATGGGATAACAGCCATTCAAAGCTTGACAACACAGATAATAATGCAGAAGAGGGATGGAAAACTGACAATCAAAATTGAAAGGAACCTGTGATCTGTATTAACATAAAAGTCTGAGTACAATAGCCAATTACTCTATCCAAAATCGAACCCTTAGAACTACAAGTGTCTTTATATTTATAGCCTCTTACAATCAGTTTGAGATCCTAAAACAATGGATCTGATATTCTAAAAATAGAAAGTCAAAACTAATTTACAAAAGATAAGGAGAGATCCTCAAGATGAGGTCAACCTCTATCTTTTGGTCTTCAAACATTGGTTGAAAGTTGATGAAGTGTAGCCTAGCCTTCCAAGGCTCTTTGATCTGTCC
>JASDQU011176797.1:0-23105 GCA_032191745.1 Picea mariana
CATATACCAATGGAACCACATCAATCCATCTTCATCATGTATCAATGACAACTCATTGATCCATCTTCATCTATGCATTCTCATCAATGACAATACATATTATATTACATAAGTCATCAATCAATCAATCCTTTGACATCAATCAATCACTTGACATCAATCAATGACATCAATCAATCAAACCATTGGCATCAATGACAACATGATCCAACATTCTAGTATCTGAGTCAAATTTAAAGGAGACAGTGGATGGAATGAAGAAAAAGGAAACATGTAGTTGTATAACAAAAATGAGGCATCAATTTAAGAAGAATCTCATTTTAAGCTAATACAAGAAAAAAGGATGATAACTTTGCAAAAGCATACAGTTTCAGAGTCCTAAAACGTTCATAGGTCTTATATCCGTTGAAAGTTGATACAGAGGAAAAACTGTAAACAATTAGATAATCTGACTATTTTAATTATTATAATAGAAATTACCACATGAAACACTTCAAACGAAAGTATGAAATAAAAAATAAAATGATAGAGAAACACATAACTCAGGCTTGACCAGATCTGGAATCTTCAATCTATATTGTATTAATTCAGGCAAAATGAAGTTATCTCTTTACAATCCCGCCAGAAAAAAACCTTTTCTTAGTCTTGAAAAATTACATTTATACAAAACCACCAATCTTAGGACGGTTGGTGATTTCCTAATTCTTAGAGACTAACTATTTGTTAAAAAGTAGATCCAAAACCGTTTTCATGATCTTCTTAATTTTTCCATTTTCTAGGAAGTAAAGCCCTTCCAAATAATACTTTTACTTTGCCGATGACTCTCCTTCTTTTGATTCGATACATTTAATGCATTTCTCCAGGAACTGTGTAAAATTTCTGGGGGGTTCTGGAAAATCTCTTGTCTCGAACAGATAAACCTTTCTCTGAATCTTAGAAAGACGGTCATCAAATCCTTTATCTGTAAACTTTATTGACTGCAGCTTTAAGTTAGGCTCAACTAACAACCTGTCCATTAGGGTGACATCGATTTTTCTTAGTTGTGAAATTTTCATTTGGATTTCACTCAAATTTTCCCTAAAATTTAATTGATGGCCTACAATATTGATCTGTCCCAAAAGTCCTGTACACTGGCCTTTTCCAATATTTAATGACCCTTTGTCTAGAAGATCAAAAAATTCTTCACAGTCATCTCTGATTTCTTTGGCTATTCTTTTTCTTTTAGTTATGTTGGTCTCCCATAGCTTGAGCATGATTTCGCCTCTGATTTTCTCTGTGGCTGATACTTTCATAGTTTTGGGTACCTCTTTACCTGTCGAATATATAATTGCCTTTTGGAGAGTAATCCTTGCTGCTTTGGCTTATTTTTCCCTCAAGATAATATTATCAAAGGCATTATTTACTCCTTGAAAGTAATTCTGAACAATTTCTATCTTGGAAATCAATTTCTGCTGTTCAACTTCTATTTTTGAATGCACTTCCAGTGACTGGGCCTAGAAATCTTTTAGGTCTATAATTTGATCTTCCATTGATATTAGTCTAGCCTGCAACTGTTCTACGTGCTCCTTTTGCTGAGTAATCTATAGCTGACTTGTTTGTATTTCCTGGCTCATTTCGTCCAAACTTGTTTTGAGTGATTGAACTTCTAACCTTTCGGCCGCCCTGATCTGCTCCAAGATTTTACTCATTTCTTCTCTAATTCTCTCCTCATCATTCTTTAATTTCTCTCTTAATTGTGCTATGATTTTATCACTCTTCTTTATCCTTGTTATGATTTTTCCCATGGTAAAAATGTTTGGTGTTTCCATGGCTCCCATGGAACCTGATACCTCTGTAGCGAAATCTTCTTCCTCCAAATTTTTTCCATCTATTAAGACTTTATTTTTCTTAACCATGTTCCCCTCCCTTTTATGCATCTCCTATTTCAGTATGACCTTCCTTTTCCTACTGAAAAAATAATCGGAAGGAGGAATCTCATCTATGGGAATGGAGGTAAGGTCATCAACAAATAGAGCTCCCATCTATGGCAGTCCAAAAGTGGATTGTAAGAGGGTTAAGGAGGCTATGGGACTCCCTAGATCTGTAGATCCTTTACCTCCTGCTGCCTTAGGCATGTTGAAATCAACCCTTGGTGATGAAGTGGGAGTAGGCTTTTCGGACTTGGGAGGTCTCCCTGACCTTTTCTCTGCTTCGGTCTTTTTCCTTGGTGGAGGCCTTTCCGTATCCTGTAGGGACTTTTTGGGATTTCCCTTATTTTTTGCTTCTTTCTCAAAACCTGGTGGAACGCTTTCTTGCTCCTGGGGGAGGGTAATTTCTTCTCCTTGAAGTACTTGGGGCAGACCACTTCGTCGATGCTTCTGAAAGGTCCGAAAGCTGACTTGTAGGTCAGACGACAATGTCTGTACTCTTTCCAACACTTCTTGATAAGATTTGGTCCCTTTGAACACGTCGTCCCAAGGGGACTCCTCATGTTCATAGGCTTTCATATTGCAGTGTATCAAGTGTTTATTTACCAATTGATAAGGGTCATGATTTTTGTACTCAATATTTACTAGTTTAATTTCTTCAAGTGCTTCTGCTTCCACCCTAGAATGTCCCAAATTTAGTAATGAAAATTTCCCGATGTGCACAGGGAAGATTGGCCAGGACTTATTTTGAGCTGCCTTTAGCTCTATTCCATTACCGCCTTTTACTATTTGGTGTGCCACTTCCCTACACACTAGTCTATCCGGGAGGAATTTTGGAAGCGTGTGAGGGGGGATTGAGCACCCATAAACCCTGATGTAGGAGAAGCTTTCTTCAATGAACCAATCTGCTATTTGCTTGAGGTTATTTGAAACTACTTCAAAAATGCGAGGAGGGTCACAACCAAAAAACATTTTATGCATGGGTATCACCACGAAGTGGAAAATTTCGTAAAATGATTTTTTTTCATTTTCTTCCCACAGCTCAGAGTGATATTCGTGAATGGGTTCAAGGCAGGTTATGTTCCAACTCCAATTCATCAGGGGAAATGGAGTCATAAAACAAATTGCATCCATGAGGTATGCTGACATGTAGAAGGCCACTGGTTGACCTCGGGCTCTTGCAGCTCTGTAATCCAAAACCTCTTTGGTTATATTATCAGATAAAATCTTGTCCCAGTTGAAACTATATCCTTCTGATGCTTCTTCTAAAAAGGGCACCCACTCTGCGGGGAAATGACAGGGATTCTTTTTTCCGAAGAGTCTGCACAACATCATGGTTACATAAACCATGTACTCATTCAAAGAGGTTGTGGCATAAATTCCGTGGGTATCGGCCCTACATTTTGATGGACATCTCCACCAACCTTTGATTAAATCAGGGTAAGTTTGATCTGCCTCAGTGCATTCCTTTCTTTGGAATTCCACTATAAATTCAGCATTGTAAATGAAATTAGGATTGGGTGAGAGTTTGTACATAACCTAGATATGTTCGGGTCTGAATGAACCAATAATGGCTCCTTGATCATTTAAAATGCTTCTCGTCGAAATATCAACCTTGTCCAAAGCCCAACTGATCATGTCGTTGTACACCATGAGCCGTGGGCGTGTTGCAATTTTGTGAAGTTCTGATTCATCGATGTCCCAAAGGTGATTCTCAAAATCGTTAGGGGAATTTCTCATCTCGCAGTCCAAATTTTCATAAATTTGTCTCCATGATTTAATTGAGTCGATAGCATGTGGTGTGGTGTCTGATATGACATCTCCCTCTGGGTTGGAAATCTCAGCTGTATCTTCACTCTTCTTGGGTCCCTTCTTTGGTGCCATGAATCTGTATTGGAATGAAAACCTGTCATAGAAGAGAGGTGTGAAAGCTCGGCTGTATTATCCTACTTATGATAGAAAAAGCGAGAATAAATTTCAAAACACATACCTCTAGTTTTCTTTTAACTCATTTTATGGTGAAAGTACTGACACAACTGTCAAGAATTTAATACCTTTAATGCGGAGAATATTTCTGAGATACGCATTTGTGTCACAGAAATCACGATCTATGTTATTAATGTGGCCGTATTTTGGCAATTCTAAAACCAACATTCAAAAAAATTCTTTTAACGAAGGCCGAATAGAAAGTACTTAAGAAGTTTAATTACCATTAAATGTATTTTTAAAATGAAGTTAGTTCTCTTTAAAATTCGGTATTGAGTCATGACTTCACGCTTCGGTGTTTCGGAGATCCTTCGGTATGAGTTGGGACTTCACGTTTCGTGGTTTTGGGGATCACGTTTACATGAGGTATTTCACCACTAAACCTCGAATCCCGAAATCATGATGAGATTAGATTTAAGCCTTAACTTCCATATTGAGTCAGGACTTCGCATTTCGGGGTTTCGGGGATGTCGGCTACATGAGGTATGTCACTACAAAACCCCGAATCCCAAAATCGTGATGAGATTATATTTAAGCCTTAACTTCCGTATTGAGTCGGGAGTTCACATTTCGGGGTTTCGGGGATCTTGACTACATGAGGTATGTCACCACTAAAACCCAAATCCCAAAATCACGATGAGATTAGATTTGAGCCTTAACTTCCGTATTGAGTTGGGACTTCGCATTTCGAGGTTTCGGGGATCTCAACTACATGAGGTATGTCACCACTAAACCCCGAATCCTGAAATCACAGTGAGATTAGTTTTAAATTAATTAATTAGGATTAAGACTGACTTTCACTTCTTTCAGGAAATTGGGAATCCAGATTTCGCGATTCAAAATGTATTAAAAAGATAATGTTCTGAGCAAACCTCGAATCCCTAAAGGTTAAAAAAAATGATTAATTAACTCCTTTGGGGTTTTAATTTATCGCGATTTGAAGTACTTTATAGAACGTGCGTCTAGACTTTAATAACACTTGAGATTTTTGTTTTTAATTATAACGAAGAAATGAATACTTTTCGGTACTTCGGTACCGATCTTTTGGACTGATAGTGAGGATTATACCTTATGAAAAACCGAATCCCGAAAGAGAAAAAATTTAGTTTTAAAGGTGAAAATTTTCAAACCTAGCTTCAACAACCTGAAGATGACGGATTTCCTCCATGCATCCCTCCAGATATGACGGTCCAAATATTCTCCTCTCCCATCGATTTCCTTTTAGAGTGCTATGCCTCTGAACTTCTGGATATCTCATCACGTGTCCTCCATAACGAACGATTGTGATATTCTTCGGCCTTCGGGACTTCGGGAGTTTGTCACACTCCTCACTTGTAATCCTCCAAAATGAATATTTCCGAAGTCTCAGATCCGTCGACACGCATCTCTTGGTGACCAATGACCTGGATCTATTTCATCTCTTCGACTATTTGACGATTTCACTTTCTCTTGACCAAAAAACTTTTGAAGTGCTCTTGCTCCGAAATTGTGGATATTATGCCACCTGTCCCTCAGGATGATGGATGGTTCCTGTCCACTTCGGGACTTCGCAAGTCCGCTATCCTGTGCACTTAAAGGGATTAGTGTCCATGGAATTTACCTGGATCAGACGACTTTCGATCCTTTGTGCTTAGATCCAACGATTGGGATCTGTCCCTCCTCCGTGCTCTCCTCTGCTTCCTTGGACACTTATCTAACGATCCATATTTCTTTCCTGCAGCTGATCCGACGACTTTTGTCACTCCTCCTCCTGAGATTTCCATTTCTTCTAACTTGGAAGAGTTTGTAAGTGTTCAAAGGCTTCGGCCTTTGCTCCTCCCACGAGCCCGACTGCTTAGGTCTCGTGTGTGTTTCTACTAACGCTATCTCTTATGAGATTTTGGGTTTGCTTAGTCTCCTAGGGGTCTCGACCCTTCAGCTCCCTTCAAAGGATTCTTGTGCCCTCATGACAACCTCTCGCTCAAAGAAAAATTTGATGAGCGTTTCCTACAGATTGTTCAAAAACTCTACTAGTATCTTCCTATGATAATGTTCTCTTTGAACTCGACCAATATTTCTCCTTGTGCACACTTGCACCTGCTTGATGCCACCTGGAAGAGATCTACAAAGTTCTCAATAATTCTATCTCTCTGTGCTTCCTCTGCACAGTTTACCCTCCAAGGTATTCAACAACCTTGAAGTTTCCCTTGAGTTGTCATCACTCTAGTGCGCCCTCCTAGCATGATCGTTTCTGACTCCACAGAGTTCATATGCACACTCCTTGCGCTAGCTACAGAGCCTCCAATGTTCTGTCGTGCACTCCTTGCACAACCTAAAGAATCCATAATGATATTTCGAACTCAACAAAGATAAACAAATATATATTCCTAATGCAGATGAAACCTATCATACATCTACATCATACATAAATACACAAACACATAAACAACCATGTGCAGGAAAAACTGCTATATTTTTCATTATTATAAAAATCTGATTACAATATGTGCAGGCTGGACTACAACAGAGTCTCAAATCTCTCAAACTCTCTCAAATAACTATTCTACCCCCTATTTCCTCCTCTGAGGATTTATAACTTCTAAAACTAAACTCTCCTTTCTCTCTCTGAGACTTAGAGTTTCTGAGTCCCTCTCCCGAGTCTCTCTCTCTGAGACTTAGAGTTTCTGAGTCCCTCTCCTGAGTCTCTCTGAGACCTTGTTACAAAATATCTCTCCCCTTTTACCAAAGAGGGCTCTACCAACTTCTCCTCTCTTCTCCTAACCTCATCTATTACATTGAAGTTTCTTTAATGGCCATCTAGTTTGAATTGAATCTAGATCCATAAACCCGTCAGCCATTAAAGGAAACCTTATCTTCTGTTTGATTAGAGGAATGGTTTGGTTTTCACTGAACCTTACAACATCAATCCGTATAGGATCATATTTTAAATTTAAAAATGGGAGGGTTGGTGTCTCTCCCTCTCTTGAATGTGCACTGATGTGATTGAATGCTGGCGCATTGCTGAGGTGGAGCGATGCCATACTCCACTGCTGGGAAAATCATGATCTCCTCTGTTCCAATGTTGAAATCCCCATGGATCCCAAGATCTCCTCTGGAGCTGTTCTCTTGCTCCTTTGCTTTGCTGCTGCTCCTGCTGCTTCTTCCCTTCTTCTCTTGTAGGCTTCCTTCTTCTCAACTTCTCTTTGCTGGCTGCTTCTGCTGCTGACCTCACCATTAGCCTCCTTATCTCCTCTATCACCCTGTCCAGTTTCTCTGTTGGCTGGCTCTCCTTATGCAGTCTTCTCAACTGCAACTCTTCCTCCTCATACACATCAAAGGGAAGATCATCCTGATCCCCCATGTTGTTTTATTCTTCTGTGGCATTAGCTTGCCACCCTGCTGTGGACTCCAGTTCTGTGGTCTCATCACTGAGTTGCTGCTCCACTTCCTCCTCTAACAAATTAGCTTCTGTCAGCTCTTCTTGTGCTGGTTCAACTCCATCTTCCTCCAGTTTCTGCCCAGGTTGGTATGCTCCTCCATCTGTCTCCAACCTGATCTGTTGGATGTGTTGGATTTGCACTATCACCCTTCTGTCCACGGCTTCCAATTATTCATACAGCTTAGCAAAATCCATGTTGTCTGCTTCTCCTTTTGCTATAGATTCCAATGCTGTAGTCATCTCCTGTTCAACTTCCTGGCTGAAAATTTTGAGCAATTCTATTGAATGATATTCTCCTTTTTCTGAGGAAAACATCAGTGTCTGCTCATTCTCCTCCTCCTCTTTGACAGTCTGTGCTGGCTGTCCTTCTGTTGCTGCACCTGCAACATTTATGCTAGCCTCTGCTTGGCAGGAACATTTTGATTCCCCTGATGATCATAATGCATTTATGATCCTCCTCCATCAGCTCTCCTTGTTGATGTGAACCCCTAGCTGAGTTCATCTCTCCTCCCATGCTCACCTAGAAATCTGGGATTTTACTTCTGCCCCCCTGGCAGTCTATGAGATCCTCCATTGATCCAATCTCATTTCCCAGCTGGCAATATGAATTTTTATCAATGCCCTATTATGAGAAAAATCTCTCTATGGCTAGGGTGAACCACAATAGACGAAAACAACTGCAGAAATAAACTCTATTCCAACGATATGCTATATAAACCAATGTGCAAGGGAGATAAGAAAGTGGCCTACTTCATCTAAATGTTTGATGATGTCCATCGTTGAGCACTTTGACCCAAGGCTATATACCTTCAACCAGTTCTCAACAAACAAGCAAAACAAGCATATGGTGGCAATATAAAAGATCAACACATTAGATAACACAATCCATCAATATACATAACAAATACGCCCATGGATAATAATTCATATATTTTCAAGACATCAATTGGATAGGAAGAGAGTATTTCTATTAATAAATGATCAGCAGAAGTGTAAATATTATAGACTTCTGTGTTGGCACGGTTCAAAACCGAGAAATTGAGTTCCTTCTAGCTGGGCCTCCACCGCTTCAATCCTCCACCAAAGGCAAGCTCATATAAGGGAGATAATGAGGTTCTCCATCAATAAGGGAAGATCTTGGGGGATGAACACTGTGTTCATACTTAAAGGTAAAAGGGATGCATACTCAATATGAAGTAAATAATTTCTCGAGAGTAACTTTGCTCTCAAAGTTGAATTATTTCTCCTTTTTCCACAACTTGAAATTGGCTTCTTTATAGCCTTAAAAATGCAACTGAAGGGTCAAGTCGGAACATTTCCAGTATATGGAAGGCCAAGGATCAGAGATCTCTTGTTGTGACATGGAAACCCGACATTTAGTTTTGATTTTCTGGCACAAATCCTGATGTATGCAGGCTGTAGTGGAGCAACCTGCATATACACTTGCTGTATAGGGTGAAAGATGCGTACAAGTGGAAAAAATTATATTTTTTTCTTTGGAATTTAGTAACAGGGATGATAAATCTGCATAGGGAAATGGAATAAGGCCCTTGCTGCAAGATTTATTAGGGTGAGGAAAATATTTCTCTAACAGATGCCCCCTAATGTGTGAGGTCAAAGGAGTATATGCGATGGCCGAAATACATTATGAATAACCCAGAAGTGGAGTGGTAGGGAACCAGCTGGATGAACTCAATTGCTCATTACATTCTGCACTGACTTTGCATACACAGATTCCAAAATACACTGCAGATCCATGTGAAAATATACCAAACAAGTGTCCATGGCCATGAATAGGAAAATACAAATGCGGTTACATGCCAATAGCTGCCATAGTCACAAACAAGGCCTAGTAGAACCAGTCTCAAAACCAATATGAAGATGTCTGTATACCATGGAGTACAATTTGATATCCCATGATCATTGAAGTCATATAGGTACTTGTCTAATGAAAAGGAAGCAACAACTTAGGGGAGCTGCGACTACATAGTGATGTGTTCAAGTCTTCTACACAATCTGCCAAAGCTGCAAGTCTACATCATGTGAATAAAGGAGTTGAGGTCAAACACAATGAGACATCATTTGATTACCGGTCATTTATGTATACCGTTAACAAACGCGAGACAACCTACCGATAATAAAAGTAGGTATCAAGGCACCAAGTACATTCTTACAAGTGTGAATAGAGGAGTCAGTGTCGAACACCTAAAGAATCCATCGATCAAGAGACATTGATGTATTCCCAACTGTCGATGGCGAGAGAGCCTGTCATTGATGACTGCAAGCCTCAAGGTACTTATAAGACTCTAGGTCCCGTTTCCAGAATAAATGGGTTGAAGTCGATGGAAATAAACCTGCTGAAAGGAGAGCATTAAGGCATCTCTCATTAGTCAACACGAGGTACAAAGCAAGAGCTTCATGATTTGGTGGAAATTGGACGAAGAACATGTTCATGAACCAATGACCTTGTGCATCTTTCGCGTGTGCCAAGTGAAAGCAGTACATGAAAAAGACCCTTTGAATAGCAGCCAATGATCAAAACTGTTGACAAAGGTGAGGAAACCACCAATAAGGCTAATGGAATCTAAGACACTGCACGAATCCCATTGTATGAATAGATGTCTTGCTGTCGAACACAAGGGAAACCACCCAGTCAATGACCAATGATGACATGTCGACTGCTGGGTTCAAGGTTACCTACCAATGATGAAAGTAAGGCCAGGGTGAATGATAGTACTATAGTATCATGTGATTCTGAGACAAATTGAGGGTATGGCCGACATGAAAAGTCAAGAGTTCTGAGGAGTGGCCGACACAGGTTGATAGACTTCCTTTGAGCAAGAGCATGAGACATATGGAGGACTCCAACAACATAGACCCAACGATGAAGCCATGAGATGTAGGAGGCATCAATGAAATTCTCTGTAGGGACTGTAAGAGTAACCATTCAGTAGAGAAGACTCTGTAACGAGATCAGTTTGCTAAGGCCGTGCTAATCCCAAAATTATGATGAATGGAATCAAATAACTTTGTGCTCTATTCAAATGTGACACAACTGCTGTCGATACAAGATAATACTCCCTTCCCGCCCGTTTTTTTTTTTCATAGAAAAATAAATTCTATGATACAGAGAGGAAATGAGTGTCGCAAGTAAGCAAAACTAGTTCCAGCAATGGAATGTACCTATGCTCAATGCAGGGAAGTGCATGCGGGAGATGGACACTCAGGGGAATGTTTCCTCCTAGGTATAGGGTGTCAAATTGCGAAGGATATAAACAAATATCTGCTTGGTTGAGGATGAAAACTACCGAGGCAAACAATTTATAACACAAAGCGAGAACCAACTATAGGCTCTATACCACAAGGAAGGGAATGAGATGCAATCACAACTTAATGCTAAAAAATGTCCTTTTTTATGTCTTTTAGTCTACTTGGTGTGAAAAAGGGATAAACTTGTGCCAAATAGACGCCTTTTCAAAACCATTTTTATGAGTGTGAAAGAGACAAGTTCACTCGACGATCTTTTCATTTTTTGATAATGAGTTGGAAAAGAGCTTAACTAAGACTCATGACCTTTCGAATCCAATTTAACGAGTGTGAAAGGGACAAATCACTCGAAAATCTTTTCCTTTTTTAGACGAGTCAGAAAAGATCTTAAATTAAATTCACTTGGGAGTCCACGGGGTATAAAGTCGCATGTTTATGAATGAGAAATGAGGCTTAGCATAAAGTCAAGTGCGAGTTGTGAGGGACTCCCGGTCATGTTGAAAAAATATCTACATGGGCACCAAATGCAGTAGGGGATCTAACTAGGGCACCCATGTTTGGTAAGTCTCTACCTCTTGAAAACAACATGACTTTATAGCAGATGGAGGGTTCTATGTCGCAACAAATGGGTTCGTTCCTAGGGCGTAAAAAGAGACAGTTATAGGATAATGTGAAAATTCATAATGGAATGGATACCTATCCTATATGATGGGTCATGAACATACCTGCCCGAGGTGACAAATGGTCGACATAACACTAAGATCTGCAATAATTTCGAGTTAAAACTACAAAAACCAACTCGATCCACTTTTGTATTAGTCTATTAAGTGAAAAAATGGTTGAAAACTATAGAAAGTGGGTAAAAATATTTTATAAATAGTAACAAAATAAAAAATTACTATACCATTTTGATTTTTTACCCAACTAGTGCAAATTGGACCAAAATACCTCTGAGATTCAAACGATGATTGTGGGAGCATTAGGCAATGAAATCATGAGATGTCTAGATCAGGTAATTCTTGTTCTGTTCCTCTTCAAATTCAGTGGATTAAAATTTTGAATTAGGTCTTAAATTTTGAATTATTTAGGGCGCAAAGTGTAGATTTCGGTGTACGCGGGCTGGCTTTGGTTAGGTTGCGTATACGACGAGGTATACACTCCTCTGTGAACTACATGGGGCGTATATTGAGCCCTACACACGACTGTATGCAAAGGAGGTTGCGTAAATACATGCAAATGATCAAAATGAAGGGTTATAACTCAAAATTCTATTTGGTTTTGATAGGATGGTTCTTGAATGGAGAGAGAGAGAACATGAGGAGGTCGATGCTACTGTAGATTGAGATCCGGGGGCCCAAATGGCCTTAAAGAGATGTGGTTTGTATAAGTTTTGGGTGCTCAAAGGAATGAGATCCCATGTGAAGTTGTTGGAGATGTTGGTGGGTTACTGGGACCTTGAGAATGAGAGCTTCAATCTCGATGGGCAACCATTGAGAATTGAAGTAGAGGAAATTTACATTTTGACTGGTTTATCACGTCGGGGGGAGGTTGTAAACCTCAAATCCCAAGGAGAAGGTAGCGGGATGAAGATAGAGGAATATATCGATGCCCACTGTGTAGCAGGGACTCTTAAGGTAGGGAGTCAATTCCCTATCTGTGCAATAAAAAACCTTAGTCTGAAGATCATTGTCCTAGTATTGACCAGGATCACAGGTTCAGTCTCGTTGCATCAGGCATCGAGGCTGCTCATGTACTATGCAGTGCAGTGTGCGAGACCCATAGTGTATGACTGGTGTACCTCGCTACTGGAAAATATGAAGAGCCAATTGACAGAGTGAAAATAGGGGGGTAAAATAAATTTTGGGTTTGCCTCCATCTTGTGTAGTTTCTTTTTCGAGCGTGTTCCAGGTTTGGGACCTAGAGTTGAGATTCTTTCTAGGGGACCTCGTGATCCAGCCATGGCATGGTGGACCGAGGTGATGAAGTAGCAGGGGGGAGGTAGGGTTCCAACACCCTACAACGAGGACTTCTTCTACTGGTGGCAGTGATAGGTCATTCCTCTAGATGACTATCCCTACGAGGGGATTGAATTTAGAGGAGATCCAGACATGCCACTTCTACTAGGGTCCGCCTATGATGACATAGGTATGTTAAAAAGTTTTTACATATTTCATTTTTTTGTATTTTTGTATAATTAAAACAAAAATATTTTTGGATGGTTCTTAAGGATTGACTAGACATTTGCGTGATGCAGACGTGGGTCCACGACGACCAGAGGGTTTCAGTTGACATCCAGAGAGGAACCGGGGAGACAAGGTGGTGGAAGGAGAATCCGAGAGGGTCCTACAAAACATTCATGGGAACCTGTCACGTTTGAATCACAGGATACCCATGGTTCAGGTAGAGGATCTTCCTGAATCCATGTAGCGACAAGTGGTTCGTGTACCCAGGGTGTGGGTACGACTCTTTTAGAGTCTCGCAAACACCGTGGTTTGCTACAATGAAACACATCTGGCACCACAGGTGTAGATGTCGTGGGATATTGTAATACCGACTGTATATGCGTATTGAGGGTGTTAGCCCCATTTTGTACTATCAACACCATATTTTTTGAAATATATAAAAAAGGATCTTCGGATTTACTTATATTTTACAATGTGTACATTGGTTATATGGTTTTCTTTGCTTTTAATTATGTGACAAATGCCAATCTAAATTTTTTTTAGCATAAGCATCAGATACATGATTATAACTCCTAAGAATATTATAATATGTAATAAAATCAAATTGTTGTTCTAAAAGACGTACCTGTAGGAATCGTCAAAGTAAAGTAGGATCACGCACGCGGTAACGACCGTTCAACTGATGTACTACTAACTGGGAATCTAGGTGAACTTCTAATGAACGAATGCCATGTGAGATAGCATCGTGAAAAAATTATATAACGATGTTGTATTCAGCCACATTATTTATGGACATCCCTAGGCATACGCCTCCTGAAGATACTAGTAGACCCTTGGGTGAGTAAACCACCCAAGTGGTGGAATCCAAGTTCCGTGTGTGACGACTGGCCCCGTCTACGAATCCTAAGTAGATCGATGACTTCATTGACATCTTTCGACCAAGTGAAAACTTGATAAGCAACCTAAAGACAAAAAAAAAAGAGATATATACACTAAATTACATTAGTATACAGAGAGTTCCTCCCAAGCCTGGGGCTCGAGCGTAATATCTTTTCAAGTAGATCCCATTTCTGGGCTCGACCAACTTATTCCCTTCATAATATTCTAACTCATAGGCTCCTTTTTCTAGAACACGTCGCACAATGTAAGGACCATGCCACATGGGTTTAAAATTTCCTGCCTCTAGTGGTTCTTTGGCTTGATCATACAAGAGGACCAAGTCACCCTCAGTGTACAACTGAGGGTAGACAAAATTGTCATACTGGACCTTGACATGTCATTTTTTCACCTCGATAGCCGTAGAGGCATCTCGACGCTGCTCATCGAGACTCTATAGGTGTACAAGGTGTCACTCGAGATCGGAAGTGTCAGGTAGGAGAATGAATGCCAACTTAAGAGAAGGGATTTCACAATCAATAGGTAAAATTGACTCCACACAATGTACTAATTGGAAAGGAGAAAATTCGGTGGCAGTCTTGACCGAGGTTCTGTATGCCCAAAGTGTAGGATATAACATGATGTGCCACTCGGATTTACTCTGATTGACAGTTTTTTGCAAAATGGTCTTGAGATACTTGTTGACGGCCTCTACTTGTCCATTTGCCTAGGGATAATAGGGAGAAGAATTACCATGTCTAAACCCCAGCTTAGCTGCTAGTTCTTCCATCATCTCATTCTGAAAGTGACTGCCATGGTCAGTGACAATCTCACTTGGGATACCGAACCGAGCGATAATTTGATTGAATATGAAGAAGACTGCAGTCTTCCCATCGAATTTAACTGTAGGCATGGACTCGAACCACTTATTAAAGTAGTCGATGACCACGATAATGTCCTGATACCCCCCAACCAAAGTTGGGTTGCAATCGACGAAGTCCACTCCCCACTTGGTGAATGAACCAACGGTAATGACTGGATGAAGAGGGGATGGATGAGAGCACATTTTCCGAGTGAACACCTAGTATGGGTGACACTTATTAACTGCTTCAATATAATCTTTAAATATAGTAGGCCAGAAATAACCGGCTCGCAATATTTTTTGAGCTGTCGCAAGCCCAAATAGATGAACACCATAAGCTCCACTGTGGAAATAGTTCAGAATAGACTCAACTTCTCCATGAGTTAAAAAACGACGTGAGATATCATCTATTTCTTGATGATACAAAGTGTCACCAACGATAGTATATTTCTTAGCTTGGTATCTTATACACCGTCGGTCATCTCGTGATAGATGCTGAGGGAACTTCAAAGTTGAAGATAGAGAACTATGTCTCCATACCAGGGGTTAGACGATGAGACAAGAAAAAAAGTGTTCATCCAAAAATGAATCAACATGGATAACTTCCTCATCTGATCATGGAAAATCAGATATCAACTCCACAAAGACTAGGGATTTCTTGGATTTCGCAAAAGTGAAATCGAGATCAAAGTCTTGTAAAATGACAATCCATTTATTATATTCCCCCCCTATGATACGTCGGGTAATGACGTATTGAAATGGATTTACATCAACAACCACAATAGTCTTGAAAAGTAATATATAATGACATAAACACTAGACTGCATGAATGAAAACAAAAACTAGCTTTTCAATGTGAGTGTAATTAAGTTCAGGACCAAGTAAAGTTCAACTAAGATAGTAGATGACGTGCTCACATAGCTCATCATCCTTTTGAACTAGAACCATACCAATCGTATCTTCAGACATGATGATATAAAGCAAGTAATCTCTACTGTAGTCAGGAGGCTTCAGCAGAGGTGCCGACACCAAATATTTTTTAAAGGCATCGAAGGAATCCCGGGCTCACTCATCCCAGATAAAAGAGGTGTCCTTCTTCAAAATACGCATGAAACCTTTAGTGATAGTGGCATAGTTTACTATAAACCTACAAAGAAAGTTAGCTTTCCCCTGTAAACCCTCAAGTTGTCTAATCGTGCACGGGGAAGGCAACCAAAGTATTTCCTCAACCTTAAGTGGATCTACCATGATCCCAGTCTCAGAAACTAGAAAACCTAAAAGACGACCAGACTTAATGAAAAAGATGCACTTGTGAGGGTTCAACTAGATTCTATAGTAACGACATCTTTCAAAAACAAGCCGAAGGTGAATAACGTGATCTTCTCTCTTGCAAGAGTGAGCAACACGATCATCAAGGTAAGATTCAACTATGTTCTTTAGAACATGAAAAGCGAAAGTCATGGCACGTTGAAAGGTTTCTCCAACATTTTTAAGGCCAAAAGGCATATTCTGGTAGGAAAAAGTACCCCAAAGAGAAATAAATGCCATCTTGTGTTGATCCTTAGGTTTGATTTGAATTTTATTATATCCTGAAAATCCGTCCATAAAATAAAATACTTTGCTTCCCGCACACTCGTTGAGAATCTGATCGATGAAAGGTGTGGGAAATTTGTCTTTTGGACAGGCCTTGTTTAGGTCACGGAAATCCATACAAACGCGGATGGTTCCTTGCTTCTTATCTATAGGAACGAGGTTGTATACCCATTTGGTCAAGGGAACCGGGTAGATGAAGCCAACATTAAGTAGCTTCTCCACCTCTTCCTTAATAGCAGAGGCCTTTCGAGGGTTGAAAAATCTAAGATGTTGACGAACAAGTTTAGCATCCAGATAAGTTCTAATCTCATGTTCGACAATATGAGAGTCGATCCCTGACATCTCTTCATAGGACCAAGCAAATACGTCTCTAAATTCCTTGAAGATCTTAGTGTAGATCAATATTTTTTTTGGCGAACAAGCTGCACCGATATTTACATTTTCAACCTTACCAGGGGTACGAGATATGTCGATCGTGATGGTAGGAGAAATGCTCACCATATTTCCTTCAGATAAATTTCGTGCGTATCAAGAGGAACTACGGAATGACTGACTATCTCACTCAAAGTAGATCGAAAGTCATCTTGTTCGATTCTTTCAAGCTCTGGGAGAAAATAAGAGCGGTGATGCATGTCATCCCAAGGTTTTTCGGAACCATTCATGGATTCGATGATGGCTTCATCCGAGGGAAAAGTCCCATTGAGGAAATCATGTGAACAAGACAACAGAATAGCCCACACGGGCCTAGACACAAGATCCTCCTCATTCGTCGACGAGGAAACAAGATCGGTATCAACAGAAGAGTCTAGAACACCTTGATACACAATCTCTGCTGCCGATAGTGGCATGGCCATCCCAACATGAGATTGACCTTCATAGGACGAAGTCAGGGAAGGTAGGATCCACAGATCATTGAAATAAGATGTGTGGAAAGGAATGGACCTCCTTGTCGAGACGGGCCTACTGGACATGGCATAAATGTGATGGTTCGGTGCCGAGAAGTTGAAAGTACCCATTAGGGAAGAATACATTCCGACACCGATATTCTTAGTTGCCAGTTGAGAATTGTCGATCACAGGGATTGATGGTCCAATAGATGCATTAGGACTAGAGTATGCAAAGGATAATTGATCGATTGTCACAATCTTTCCTTCATGAAGAAAACAAAGAGTACGTAAGACAAATGACACGATGACGATCATGGCATAAGTCCAATTGCGACCTAGTAACATGTTATAATCAAAAGGTGCATCAACTACCTCTACTTCCACCTCTACCATCTTTACTTTTAACTGGACCGAAAACGTAGGGAGAATACCGTGAGGGTGGAAGGAATGAACATCAAAAGCAGTCAACATGTTCGATGACTTGGAAAGAGTCGAAGAACCAAGAGCTTTCCAACAAGCCAGGGACATCACACATATAGCAATGCCTTCATCAACAACTGCACGTTTGATTGTATACTTTGAATACTCCACATGGATTTGGAAAGCCACATGGTAAGGCAAGCGATGCTTAACATATTTGATGTCAAACTTGATAACCTTTGAGCCACTGGGTTCTAGATATCCTAAAGCAAAGAGTAAGGCATTCCTCTGTGAAGGACACGTCTGGAGTACCTCCAAAGCCGATGTCACACAAGGGGTTTGAACCAGGTCCTAAAAAATATAGTTCTGGGAAGCTCTAGCATTTGGTTTATGGGTAGAGCATTGAAGTAATTTTTTCAGAATACGAGGCAGTGCCTCCGGTTTCTCAATCTGTAAAGTCATCTCCAGAGGAGGAGGAGGAGATTCTAGACCAGGATTAGTTTGTTTAGAACTATAGTTTCAAGATCGAGTGGCTACATCGATTTTCACATCGACCATGTTGATACATAAACGGTTGCCATCTTGTGATTGCTGGTTTTGACCTCCACTAGCCACATTTCCGGTGTTTAAGGATATTGAGGCTAAGTGATGATTATGTGGGAATGGATTCATCATCATGGTGGGCGATTGAGCTAATAGCCTCATAGATTTTGCAAGTTTGGGGCACAAATGGGTAAGGTGATCATCTATGCAAAACTTATAGGGAAACTTCACCTTACATATTTCTCATTTTCCCTCTCCAGCATTACTACCCGTCTTCTCATTATTATTATTGTTCTTGGGTTTATTACCATTTTTCCCACCCTTAGGATTATTGTGTCCTTTCTTCTTATTCCCTCCTGGTTGTTGGTTACCATTCGGGTTGGCTGATGATTGCACAGAGTGTACATCTGCTGACTGAGTGGGGTTGGAAGACACAAACAAAGATGGCCCTCCTGTAGATTGGCTTAAAGACAACTCTTTCAACTGGTTTGTCATCAGGTCTGCAGACTTTACATTGGCGGAACCTACAATGCCATCACCATGAGGTCCAATATTTTTCCTAGGGTCGTAAGTAGACCACGGTGCGTCAGGAATAAGGTGGTATAACATCCCAGACTGAGCATATATAAAATATAACTATCGGGCCCTAAAGATCGCTTCTTCCTCAATGGTAACCCCAGAAGTAACAACGTCCTTCGAGATAGGAGCATGCAAAGACTTAAGAAACCATTATAAAAGAAAGGCCGTGGTTATGGGGGTCTTAATCAACCTCTTCCGTCTACGCCACTCCTAGATATGGTCCGAGATATGAGTGGCGGTATCCCAGCGTAAAGTAGACAACAATTCTAGGCCAACATCATAACAAATGGGCAATTGGAAGTGGTTAAGAAAGACCATCACCGAATGACTAAAGGTCCCATATGCTCCCCTAGGTAGCTCAGTATACCATTTCACAACAACTTCGATGAGGGTGTGTTGAAATAATCTCAAACAAATAGAATCATCATTAAGGGAGTTTGATGAGCACCAAAGGTGAAAGGTAGTAACGTGATCACCAGGATCCTCTCCATTCTTACCCTCGAGCTTCAGGATGTCCGAAGCAAGTTTGGTGGGGATCGGGGGCCATGTAGGATCATGACTCACAAGGTCATTCATTAACTTAGACAAATATCAAAGATTAAGTATGGACAGAAAATGGAGACGAGGTTGCAACATCTGGCCCCAACCTCCTGAGAAAGATTGTGCTTGCGGATTTGCAGGCCATCCAGGGTTTTCATAAACACCATGGCGCTGTACGGAATTATAAGGCCCTCCTCCAGGATGATTCATATAAGGTTGGTTGGGCATCATTTCAACTGAAATGTTCTGTTGAGGGTTATATAAATTCCCCCCAATAGGATTAGATCTGGGTTGGGGGTTTCCCAAAGTGTGAAAATGACATCCTCCAGGTTGGAAATCGGAGGATAGAGGCAGATTTTTCATGACAAATGTATTGGTCAGAATCTGAGCCAAGGAGGTGGGGTTGTAGGACAAAACTTGAGCCGAAGCTTGTCCACCAAGTTGACTATTCCACTCAAAAGTAGGAGGATTGGACCCAGGATTAAGATAAGGGATACCCCCTATATTAGGAGTCATTTGAGGGATTTGAGATCCATCAAATGAAAAATGAGTGTAGGGAGGTGCACTGCCCCCAAGCCCAATGCTAGAATTAGGTCCAGCAATTGGGATGGAGTTCGAAAACTGTGAAGTGAAGTTAGGAATACCATAAGAAAATGGACTAGAAGCCATAGGGATGGACTAAACATTAAGGCCCGGTGAGTGGCCAAGAGACCCAAAGGGGTTCAAGGTGGTAGCTTGAGCATTAACTATAGGCCAGTCCATAGTAATGATAGGTGCCTCCGACACTATGACCATAGAGGTTCCAGGAGTCGAAGGGGTTCCATTAACTATAGTGGGTCTGGGAGTCAAAGGGATCCTAGAATTCTGAAGACCAGGTTCAGTACTCATCCTTGTACAATCACAAATCTGAACGATGGACATGTGTGTACCATGTATAATAACTCTATGCCTTTTAGAAGGCAAGGACACAAAATCTGGTGGTGACTGTAACAAAAGATGGGACCGGCAGGGAGGCTGGTCTGACTCCATGATGACTTAAGAATCTAAAGATAAAAAAATATATCCTAAGGCTAACTAGAAATCAAAGAGCACACCAAAAGTCAAACGACCAATATGCATGCAAACGGGGTAAAGTGGCTGAGTGGCCTCCTTCCCTAAAGAAGGTATGTCTCGCCCAAGAGGGGCCTGAGACTCCCTGCTAAAGATCAAAGGTAACATAATTAGTTATAAGGGCCCTCGTGGGATTAACAACCAGTTGATCAGATCCCCTTGGAGAGGTAATCCTCCATAAAGGCTATGTGTTGTCCGACCCTTATCTGACCCAGGGTACCTGCAGAATAACCCCTGCAAGTAACCTATGAGACACCTAAGTCAAGAAACTAATAAACCACTGTATAATCGAAGCATAGGCGAGCAGTCGTAAGTCAGGTCCACCGTATGGGTAGGGTAGTAAAGCCCAAAACCTTGAGAGCACTACCTCTCACGGAGGTAAAGGCACTAACAAGATCCCCAGATACGAATAGATCCCCATAAATATCTCTGACGCTAGGAAGGTATCAAGGGGATATCCCTTCAACCAACTTCGCGTGACCTTGTGATTAACTCTGGTGTGAGTGAAGCCTAATGATCTTACCAATTATACAATGGATTTCTCCACTCCCTGACTTAGACACATGTGTTGATTTAATTTCCTTGGAGAAGTTTACTCACAAATCCTATTCCAAGGCCTAAATCCTAGGCTAGTTTGTGCACCCTAGAAAATAAAATCGTTACTAATAAATTTTAAATTATAGCATTGATTTTAATGGTCGTGATTAATCAAAAAGGTATGGTAGTGAAACTCACGGTGTTATGTCTCTGCAAGAAAAGTAAATATGAAAATAATGCAAAGTCCTAACTTTAACTTTTAATGTATGATATGCTTCTAAAAATGATTCAATTTTCAAATTCAACTTTGTAGTTCAGAAGTAAAAATGCATTCTTTCACTATATGCACTAAGCTAATGATAAAATCTCAAAAGACAAAAATGCCAAGCAATGCAAAATGCCTATTTTTTTTGTATATTCGATATATCAAAATTGAAAATGCATGGACTGAAAAGTAACTTGATATATAGCCCTACTGTGTATAAAAAAGAGATAACTCAAGCAGGATATTAAGAAACAAAACACCCAGCCCAATGTATAAGGACAATAAAAGTGAAAATATGAAGAGAAAGACTTTGCCTAGAAATTTAACCAAAAGAGGGTTTCCTGTCATCCCACAGGCACTCAACAGGCACTACAGAGACCTAAGAAGGCTCAACAAGCATCAAATCCCACCCAACAAACACTAGACCAAGCAAACAGTCAAGGAAAAAAGGTGTACGTGACTGTTTGGGCAAACAAAATGTATATACATAGCTTGCAGTGAGACAACCTATGTGTATACATGACTGTCAAGGAAAAATGTGCGTATATGCTTTGAAACAAGGCCAGGCAAGGGGGAAAGGATGAAAAATCAGACTCAGAGTAACATGAGTTGTCAAGCAATGATATGAAAATAACCACAATAGAAATGAGAGCAATCTAAGGAGAAAAGTACTTCAAACCCTAAGAAAGAAGATTCATCCCCAGTATGGTCGCCAATTCTTTTACAAGGAAAATCTCTCTATGGCTAGGGTGAATCATAACAGACAGAAACGACTGCAAAAATAAACTCTATTCCAATGATATGCTATATAAACCATTGTGCAAGGGAGATAAGAAAGGGGCCTACCTCGTCCAGATGTTCGAATATGTCCACTTTTGAGCACTTTGAACCAAAGCTATATACTTGCAACTAGTTCTAAACAAACACGAAAAATAAGCATATGGTGGTAATATAAAAGATCACAACATTAGATAGCACAATCCATCAATATACATAACAAATATGCCCATGAATAATAATTCATATATTTGCAAGACATCAATTGGATGGGAAGATAGTATTTCTATTAATAAATGATCAGTAGAAGTGAAAATATTACAGACTTCCATGTCGGCATGGTTCAGAACTGAGAAACTGAGTTCCTTCCAGCTGGGCCTCCACCAAAGGCAAGCTCATATAAGGGAGATAATGAGGTTCTCCATAAATAAGGGAAGATCTTGGGGGCTGAACACCATGTTCAAACTTAAACGACAAAGGGATGCATACTCAATATGAAATAAATAATTTCTCCAGAGTAACTTTGCTCTCAAAGTTGAATTCTTTCTCCTTTTTCCACAACTCAGAATTGGCTTCTTTATAGCCTTCAAAATGCAACTGAAGGGACATGTCATAACATTTCCAGTATATGGAAGGCCAAGGATCATAGATATCCTATCGTGACATGGAAACCCGAGATTTAATTTTGATTTTCTGGCACAAATCCCGATGTACGTGGGATGTAGTGGAGCAACTTACGTACAGGCTTGCTGTATAGGGTGCAAGATGTGTACAAGTGGAAAAATTTATATTTTTATCTCTGGAATTTAGTAGCAGGGAAGATAAGTCTGCATAGGGAAATGGAATAAGTCCCTCTCTGCAAGATTGCATAGGGTGAGGCAAATATTGCCCTAAATTTCCATCCTGCCAGTCTATGAGATCCTCCATTGATCTCATCTTGTTTCCCATCTGGAAATTTAAAAATTCATCTCTTATCTCTTGGTAGTTTATGAGACCTTTAACTAATCTCCCTTCCTCATCATTGAGGGTTCTTCCAACTTTTGGTTCACAGATGTAAACCACTTCCTCCACTGTGTCACTGAGGTTTTCAACTTCCCTCAGTCACCTCCTCAACTCTTGTTGTTGTCTTCTGGGAAACAACTTTTGAACAAGCCATTTTGCCTTTCTTTTTAGAGGCCATTCATACGCCCAATGTACCTTTGCCTCCTTATACATCTTCAATGCTAGCCTCTCCATATTTTATCTTATCTCATTGATCTCTTTTTCTATCTCAACTTTGTTTTTCTGTTAGTGGTCCTTGTCTTGACCACATTGATGGACTTCAATAGCCATTTTCACCCCGTGCTTGCCCTCCT
>JASDQU011176799.1:2409-25938 GCA_032191745.1 Picea mariana
CCGATGCAATAAGTGGTCCCTTTGCATCACATGTCAAACAATTATATACAGAAAAACAAACCCATTAGATCTAAAATACCTAAAATGAAAAGCCCTAATTCTGAAGTGATAGAGGGAGTTAAACCCTAGGGTGAAATATTTTGCATTCATGAAAGAAAAAAAAAACAATGGTTTAAGGCAAGTATGGATTTTTTTATTTTATTTTTTCTGAATGTAGGGTTTTGAGTGAATCACCATACCCTTCAAATCATGATTTTTCTAAATATTTCTGTTGTTCCAAAGTAATTTTCTGCTCCACAGTGCTCCTCGGTATGTCTCTCTTC
Source organism: Picea mariana (assembly GCA_032191745.1). NCBI lineage: Eukaryota > Viridiplantae > Streptophyta > Pinopsida > Pinales > Pinaceae > Picea > Picea mariana. The sequence goes on from JASDQU011176799.1 coordinate 2,733, forward strand.
CAAATCTGTCTCCTGTAAATTTTGGCAAAATAATGAAAATATTGAATACATTCTTAATATTAATTTTTTTTTATGAAAAGGGTTTAGAGTGAATCACCATACCCTTCAAATTCTCATATTTTGAATAATACTGTGGTTCCAAAGTATTTTGCTCCTCCATAGTGTTCCTCCGTATGTCTCTCTTGCAAGTCTCTCCCCTGCAAAATTTTGCAAAATAATGAAACATTGAATATCTTTTTAGTATTTAAATGACTCTATGAAATTCGATTCCAACTCTTTTTTTAATTGTTTAAAAAATCAGAACTTTTTTAGCACGATAGTGCATTTATGTAAAACACAATAGTGCATCCATATTATGTTACACATTGGTGCATCCATATTAGATTACGCATTGGTGCATCCATATTATTTAGCACACTAACGACATATACTTTTTTTTTATTAACAAAATCTAGAAACATGGTGTGGTTGATTTTTCAACGCACCGATGCTTATTATTAATATACGCACCGAAGCATTTGTGGTTTATAAACACACCGTTATGCTTTTAAAGTTATTTGAACTTTTATTTGCACATAAAACAATATATTCATCTCAAATTATCTTTTAGGATGAATTCACATGACTTGCAAAACTTCAGTATACATTTTACATTGTATGTCGCCTTATTCTTAAAAAATGGTTTCAAAACTATATTCAAAATCAGATTGTGGTATGATCCTTGGAATTTATTTTAGATATGTATAGGAAAATTTGTTGTTAATTTTTCTAAAATGCAGGGAGGAAACCTTATTATATGATCAAATGGCCAATTCGTCAAATTCCTGCCCATTCCATATTTCTCAAAGTCTATTGCGGAGTTCTCCCTTTCCATCTCTAGTAAGTTTAACTTATTTTATTTATGTTTCGATTATCTCATTGAATTTGTTTTTATCCATGTCAATATGAATAAAAATATATCCAAATTTGCAGGATCCTAATTTAGAATCAAGTTTAGATGCATAAAATATTCCAGTACTGGTTCAAAAACGTTGGAAGGTCTTATCAGGAGCAACATACTGCAGGCAGTTGGTAGATGAAAATGGACAACCCCTTTTCCCTGCCAATTGTGACATTCCATCTTACAGCCACAATCCTTGGTCGACGATGGTAATAATTGTTTGGTATAATGCAATTTGAACAAACAAATTATTGCATTGTGCTTACTAATATCATTGATGTACTAATGTTCAATATTTTTGAAATTAGGATTCTTTTGATGATGAGAAACCTACCTACCATCTTCCGTTGAACCCCAGAACAATTTCAACCCGAGAGAAGGCTGCAATGAGAGCACAACTCAGAGAGGAAGCGTACCAATAATGTTGAATCAACCACCTATTCAATTCCCACTACATCCAAATTCACCAATTAGGAATGGCTACAACAATACTAGTAGTTCTTCAGAAGTTGGCAATGGAGATAATAAAAAAGAGATTGGTATGGATAATTACTTACATGATACAAATGCCATGGAGACAATGTTGTTAGACCAATTCCAAAATGACGAGCAAGGGGATGATGCTCATATCAATGATACCATTTTCGAAAGCCTAAAATCTGCTTCCACTACCCCTCTCTTTGGACCTAGTGCCTGGTCAAAGTCTACCCAACTTGGGACAACAATGTTATTGTACAATGTGAAAGAAAAGTTTGGCATGTAAAATGCATGTTTCTTGGAAATATTGAGGTAATTGACCATCAAGTGCCTTATATTAATTTTGATAAATCTTGTCACAAAATCAACATTAGAAATGGTTTCTTTTATAAACGTTAAATGACCTTATACATTTCTATTTCCCACTGACTGCATGATATTCAAAGATAAGGTTATTCCTAGTGATAATGTTTTTCACAGTAGTTGTGAAGAGGAAAATCAGTTGTTGAAAATTTTGGGTGTTGATTATATATCATATCATGCATGTCTGAATGATTGTATTCTATATAGAGGAGAATATGTAGACAAAGAGATATGTCTGAAATGTGGGCATGAAAGGTACTATAAATCAAATAAAAATGGTAAATTGCATGGTCCTCCTCATAAGATATTGAGGCACATGCCTATAATCCCAAGGATTCAAAGGCTCTTCCATTACAAAGAATTAGATATGGTGTAGGGATGACATGCCTCACACAGAAGTGAGTCAGGAGTTATGTGAATCCAAATAGATTCAATAGCCATGAAGAATATATAGGATACATGGCCAAAAAAATTCAAGGATGAAATACAAAGTGTACGACTCAACATAGCAATGGATGGCGTGAACCCATATTCCTTCCAAAAGACCAACTATTCTGTTTGGCCTGTAGTAGTGATCAATAACAATGCCCCCCCATGGTTGTCCGTGAAGAATGAACATCTTATGTTGGCTCTTATAGTCCCTGGTAGAATACAAGTGAATAATATGGATGTCTACCTACAACCATTGGTAGATGAATTGAAGGAATTATGGGAAGGAATACATGTATACAATGTATCAAGACCCATCACAATAAAGAGGAGTTTTATGTTGTATGGCATATGTTCTTACACCACACATGATTATCTAGGATTAGGAGTTTTCTCTAGTAATTAACATGTTTATTTATACATAACAATATTTATTTGCATACTTAATTCATTGTGATTGACGTTTTATTCTTAAACGCTAATGTGCTATGTATACAATAATTTTGTAGGTTTTGTAACTAAAGGCTATCATGGATGTAAATGTTTTGGAACTTCTTGAAGGCTATGTGGTCCAACCACCTACAAAAGCCAGTGTACAACTGCTCGAGGGTATTCCTCCCAGAAGAACACCCTTATAGAAGAGCAACATATGCTTTCAATGGTAAACCACAGAGAACCCAAAGGCCTGCAATAATGAAACCAACATAATGGATTAGAGCATATGAGAGAGAGAAGGAGAAGGAGATTACAAAAATGTTTGATTCAAATGGGGGACCTATGTTCAATGATCCAAAATTCTTTGACACCTATGTTGAGAAATTTCCCATTGGAATGAAAAGGAAATCTATCTTTTATGAGCCCCCATATTGGGAGAATCTTAAGATTGCCCACTTACTAGATCCCGTGCATATATTTAAAATTGTTTCATATTCTTTATGGAGGAACATATCATCGAAAGAAAGTGACACGTTGGCTGTGATGAGATATATTATCTATTTAAAAACTAAAAAGAAACATTGGCCAAGATAATAAAGTAGAGGAGAGGCTAGTCCCTCTTGGTCTTTCAAAGTAGGTGATGTCCCATGGATTTTTAAGAAAGAATATCTTTATTTGGAAAATAAAGTTATATTGGGTATGAAGGTCCCTTCTTTATATGGGTCTTCCCTACAAAGTTTATTCACTATGCGTCAAGAGCATTTGTTGGGGTTGAAATCACATGACCATTTGAACCTTCTAAAGGTATGACGTATGTTAAAAATATGTGTTTATTATTTGTAATTTTTATTTTTATGCCATGGGATAAAACACAAATAATTTGTATGTGTTTACTTTGTAGTGTAATTATCCTCTGCTCATGCATGGGTGTGTGAACCATGACTTCCGCCATGACCTACAATGTGCCATATCTAAATCATCTGCATTTGTACGTTGAATCACATCAAAGGAGATTCATATGGAGAACATTCCACGGTGGCATCAAGAGATAACTAATATTGTTTGTATGTTTTAGAAGGAACTACCGTCGAGTTTCATGGACATGCAGGTTCATCTTCTAATTCACCTAGTAGATGAGGTTGAATTAGTAGGGGTGGTCTCTTGTCATTGGATGTTTTTTTTAGAGAGGTACATGAATAAATTGAAAGGATTTGTTCGTCAAAGGGAAAAATCCAGGGGTCTATGGAAGAGGGGTACACATCATATGAGTCTTTCTATTATGCCATTGAGTACATCAAGAAGATAAAAAACACACCAGGTGTAGTGATTTGGGACGATGAAAGGGATGAAGACAAAAGACAAGGGGAGCTTCTCCAAATGAATGGAAAAAGGTACTTGATAAAGAGTAAGCGACTTATCGTTTGTAAAATTTATACACAGTAACTACTCACACTAAACTTCATAATGTATATTTTGATCATGATCTCATATGTAATATATGTTGGTTTCATTTCATGAATACATCAACGAATTTAGAAATTGATGCCATCAATAATTTCATTCTTTACAATTCAGAGGCAACACAACCGCGGGTCACATTGTACTAACAAAAGAGGAGGAAATGGGAAAGTGTCAGGAAATAATTCAGAAGGTTGAATGGTAGAAGCATGCCTTATCCTAATCATTTAAAAGAAAAGTTGCCAATGATATGCCCCAATAGTTCAGTTGTTGACCAAGTCAGAGAGAAATATGGTGCATTCGATCGTTACCCACATGAAGAAAAGGATGCACTAAACATAGGGATTGGTTGCAGCAACTCGGTGATAATCCATTTGTGTACATAATTTTTAACTTTGTAATGCACATTTGAATTGCAAGTACATCTATATTATTTTATATTTTAATGGTCGGGTTATTAGACACATATTGACATTGTGATTTATTCACTTTTTTATAGGTGCATTTGTTTCCATCTATGTGGGAATATGGACATCATTTCCACACAGAGGATGTCAATGATGGAAATGTGGCACAATACTGCGGAGTGGAAGTTGAGTTCGACCAATCTAGTCGTGCTAGCCACTGCGATCAAAACAACATACATGGGAAGTTAGGTTACGTCAGAAAGATACAAGAGATCATTCGAGTGGACTTCTCTTCTTTCCAATGTGTTATTTTTAGGTGCAAGTGGTGGGATGAAGAAGATCAGAATAATGTAAAGGAAGATCTTGATAATGGGATGATATGTATCAACTATAAAAAGATGTGGGATGAAGCTAAGGAGCCTTACGTTTTCCCAAAACACTGCAACCAAGTGTTTTTTTACCTAGATGTATTGGATAAGGATTGGTGGTTTGTATTAAGATACGACCCTAGATCAAAACATATTTTTGAGAACAACAGTGTTATCATGCCAAGTGAGGAAGATAATCAAGGTGATGACAATGAAGAGTGATATATTATACATGTTTTATTCTTTAATCACTTCCTTTATGTTTTCAAGTCTATAGTGGATTTAATAATTTGATTATTATAAAAATAATGTTTTTAGTATTTAATATTTGATATGAAATATTATTAATTTTTTGATTGGATGATATAATTAAATGTTATGTGTAAATGATATAAATATTTTTTCCATCGTAAATCTAGATGATATTTGAACTTTTGATATTTTAATTTGAACTTTTTCTTTAAAAACAATATATTATTGTATTGTAAATATCAAATATTTTATATCATAATTTTAAAATGTATTTTTGTTACCCACCATTTCATATCATTGCCATACCATATTATATTGTATTAGTTTTAAATTTTGAGTTCATACATACTAATTAGGGGAATATTCAGATCTAAAATAAGCCTCTTAAGTGAGTTTTTCAAAAAAACATCATTTTCCTTAAATAACTAATGCATGTGTCTCTTTTTAAACCCATATAATAATATATACTTAAGATATTACATAAAAATTAAATACATAATATATTATGTAATATAATAAATACAATATATTATGTTATATATTAATTTTATATTATAAATATAATAATATAAATATACTAAATAAATAAATACAATATAAATAATATAATAAATATATTATATTATATTATATATTAATTATAACATAATAAAATATAATATATTAAGTTATATATTAATTTTATTTTACATATAATATATAATAATAAAAAATATATAATTAAAAATTGAATTAAACATTTTTTTTTCATGTGGTTCACGACACCAGATATCGGTGCTTGCTACGTCCACGGAAACCTCCCCGGAATCTGCGAGAGAACATAGGGAGGGCGAGTATTTTCAGAATATCGGGGGCTCAACAACAAGAGCATCTTATAGATCCATTTAAGGGCACAACATGTCACTTACAAAAAATTGAACCTGGGTGGGGAGGGTAACAATCATTCCTCCCAACCACCCAAGCTACATCCAATGGACAAAATTGAATTAAACATGTATATCATAACAATTTTTTATCCCTTATCCCCTCTTTTTATTTGTGGGTAAGAAATAAATTTTATGGCTCCTAATAGCTAATTCAAGTTTTATGTACATCGTACTTTCAAGTAAACTAGTTTGTAAAATTGTGATACAAAGTAAGGTTGAAGGTTAATATAATTTACTTTTAACTTGCCCAAATTTTAATTAATAACATAAGACATATCTTTACCCTTTTTTATAACTTGTTTACTTTTCCAGACCTCTTAGCTACAAAAACATGATAAACTTGGTATTTTAGTTAGTAAAATTGTGATACAAATTAAGGTTGAAGATTAATATAATTTAACATGACCTAACATCAACATCAACATAAACATACAAATTAAGTACATCAAAATATAAATTAAGTACATCAACATCAACCTATAAATTAAGTACATCGACATGAACACAAAAAATGTTATATATATATGAATACAAGTAACATAACTGCTATAATGTACATATTCGGTCAACAATACAGATACCTGCTATAACTAAATATATAGTCGTAGTCTCTCATGCGAAGCATGCTGTGGAAGAATAGGTGATGTGCCTTGCTCATCCAGGCGAGGTGAAGGAGGAGGAGGAAGAGGAGGAGGAGGAGGAGGTACTAAAGAAAAAGAATAATCACCACCGTAATAAACATCAACACCCTGATCTGCAACATCGCCGTGATCACCTGCACCTTGATCAACATCAACACTCGAAGGATGAGGAGGAGGTACTGAAGAAGAAGCATTGCCATCACCCGGAGGAGCACTAGGAGGAGGTACTGAAGAAGAAGCATTGTCATCACCACCCCAATGATCATCATCACCACCCTCATCATCACTAGTGCTGGACGACGTGCCATCCCTCATCCCTACCAATAACCTGGCAGCTCCAATGATATGCCGCATAAGATACATCATATTGCGTGACAAGTACATCTAGAGCTGCAAGAGATCAGGTTCAGCCTTGATGTCTATCATCTGGACAGGGAGGACTCTTGCGCCAACCAAAACTACCCTTAGTTTGTCACACACCTCCATCCTATATTTGAGATCTGGCCTACGCTGCATATCGAGTGGTATATGCGGTCGAGGACCCTGACCCACCATAGCCTCAACCATCTTCTCATATGCGTCAGGTAGTGGGGGATGAGGCATGTCCCCAACAAATGTGCCAACATATGCAAAATATAACACAAGTTAATAATTACTCGACAATTTCATTAAATTTTTTAATAAAATACGTTAAAGAACATGCTAGAATAAAATTTATTTGAATTAAGTAAGACAATAAATTGAAAGTACAAGATTAATTTAAATCTTACCTTGATCATCTGGTGGCCCATCCATTGTGAAGAGTATGTTCAAATATCCTCACCAATCCATCCCCATGTAAGGGCATGAAACCATCACAAAAACTTGATCTGCCTCACTAGATAATAGAACATGTGCCTCCCTGTAAATCCTATATGGAAAATAGGGCATGCCCCTCTTGGGAATAATCTCTCCCCACACATGCATCTGCACCTCGGTCATCGGCCTAGGAGGTTGATAGACAAAACTAGGTCTCGTCTCTAGAAATCTCTTAAAAAACAAACAAAATAACTTTGAAGAGAATGGGAAGTTCTCCCTCCCATCTATCATAGCACGACATCTATCTATTTCTATACAAAAATGCCTCAAGAAAATGGCATACCACCTAATAAGTGGTGGCCTTTGTATCAAAGAATCCACATAATATAAAAGTGTGCAACTAATGTGCGAACCATCACTAATAAAGTTTGAAATGGTCAACAGTAACAATGAGAGGCACCTAATGTCCTATGCATCAAACGAGGAAATCCATAACTATCCACCAACCACCTGAAAATCACTAGGAGAAGGTATATCACATGCAATATACCTCTGAGAGTAGGAAAGTCGACTCTTAGATGCAACACCCACTAGGACATCAAGAAACCGGGGAAAATACTCCCCTCTCCTAGATATCCCAGTGATAAAATAAATATCCTCCTCAGTGGGATGATACCATTGATGAGGAACGACTCTGAATGCCTGCTGATGGGAATCCCATCAACGGATCAGCTGTGCAAGAAAGGAGAAATTCTCCTTCAGGGATGTAGCCTCCTCATATTACTTGAGAAGGCCTACATTCCTCAAGAGGAGTCAGGTAGCTACAGTACTAGACCGAGGGTACAAATCCATCTCCCTCTCTCTGGCCTCCCACTCCCAAACCATACTGTACTGGTCTAATCTCTGTTGTTCCTCCTCCATGCACTGACATATCTGCATAATTAACATATAAATTACATCAATACCATACATAAAACCATAATTTTTTTCAGTAAATGAGAAATTTATTTCAAAATATGCAAACATAAATTTTGTCTAAAAAAAAAAATATCTTCGGTGCGCTTGAAAAACAGTAACATATCACCCATGGTGCACACACATATCTTACGCACTGCATGCATAGTGAAATTTATTTTAGTCGGTGTGTAGTAATTTGTGTATGTACTGGTGTGGTATATATCATGAACGCACTGCTATAACACTATCTATTTTCCACGACACATCTATTATTATGTATGCACTGGTGCGTTAAATATAAATGATGCATCACTTGAACAACCATCTATTTTAAATGGTACGTATAGTATTATGAATGCGTCAGTGCATTCCATATAACCAACACACCGTTAAACATAAACTATTTATTTTTTCTGGTGCGTTCATAATAAACACACCGGTGCATTAGTTATAAACAACGCACCAGTGCGTTTATTCGGAACGCACATGTGAAAATAAATAGTTTCCATTTACTGATGCATACATTTTTATGAATGCACCAGTGTGTACATATAAAGGACACACCGTTCAGATGTAACTTTTCTATTTTAAACGATGTGTATATTTTTAGGAACGCATTGGTGCGTTCCCTATAACCAACACACCGTTGAAATGAAACTATCTATATACACCGGTGTGTTCACAATAAACGCACCGGTGCATTTATTATCATAAACACACTGGTGTGTTTATTCAACATGCACATATGAAAATAAATAGCTTCCATTCAATGGTGTGTATAGTTTTATGAACTCACCGACACGTATATACAAACGATGCATCGTTAAGTAGAAACTATGTATTTTGGACGGTGATTATGTATTTCAAAAACACTGGTGCATCATTGATAAGTACACACCGATGCATTCCGTAATATGGCGTACCGTAAAAAATAGACTATACATGATCGGTGCGAGCCAAATGGATCGAATGCACCGCACTGAAAAAAAAATGAAAAACAATGCAAATTTAACTCAATTTCAAAATTTAATCCGCTAAAAAGACAATGTACAAAGAAATAAAGAATTTACCTAAACATTTTCTCGTCGAGGAGGCATCATTGGGATGTAGTGAAAAAAATGAAATTTGCCCACCATATGGAAAAAATGGAATTCCACAAATCGAGCATCGAATGAAATCAATGCAAGCAACGGAAGCACCGACGACAATGCACTTCAATTGGGAAAAGGAGGCACCAGTGCTTGAGATATTGTTTGCACTGGAAATGGTAAAAATGTTTTTTTTACCACCATTTATTTATTTAACCCTATTCCGGTGCACTCGCGTTAAGTGCACTGATGCGCACAACTATAGATAACACACTGTTACTTTTAAAAACATTGTGATGGTGCACCATATGGAGCACACCAGAGCACCCTCATGTCAAATTCACAATGGTCAATGTTTTTCACCCCAGTGCACCCGTCGTGTGTGCACCAGGCCCACGATCTTTTTTATCGTTGGTTTTTATTTAAACCCTATTTTGGTGCACACGAGTTAAGCGCACTAGTGCTAATCGATGTAGATAACGTGCCATTTCTTTTTAAAAACATGTGATAGTGCCTCATATGGAACGCATCGGTGAACCCCTAAGACAAAGTCCCACCGTTATGCATTTAAAAACAAAATGCAGATTATGAAGTTGTTTATTGTGCCTCGATGCTGCAAGGGGACAACGACACACTCATATGAATTTTGGAAGAAAAATAAAGAGGATGAAACTGTTTTTTGTGCACCAGTGCGCCCTTTTAGGGCCCACCGATGCTTTGGATATGCTTTTATATGATGCACACTGTTGTTTTATTTGTTTTTTAAATAACTCTGCAACAGTGCACCATTGTCTATTAACACCGGTGTGTTTATATATGGTGGCACACCAGTGCGGTATAGTCTTATAAACGCATCGTTAAAAAAACATCCGCCTGCACACCTATGAAGGATTTTTGGGCTATTTTTATAGGGGCTTCCACAAAAACCCTTGCTATAGGGTCTTTTCCTTGTACTGATTGTTTTACTAGGATGTTTCAGACCCTGAAATTTGGAAGAGATATAGGAGAGATCTTGGTGTACATGTGGTACAAATGTTAGATGTTGGTTCACTATAATTTTGTACATATGCCCTATGGAAGTTAGGGTTCCTGAATGCTCCTGAAACTCGTTTCAAACAGGTCAGCTTGGAACTTTTTCTATAACTTATTTTTTGGGATGTTTCAGACCTTGAAACTTTGTAGAGATAGAGGAGAGATATTTTTGTACATGTGATGCAAATTTTAGATGTTGGTTGGCTATATATTCAAAGATATTCCCCATTGAAGGCATGGTTCCTTAATGCTCCTGAAGTTAGTTTCAAACATGTTAGCTTGGAACTTTCACTATAACTTATTTTTTGGGATGTTTTAGACCTTGAAAATTTACAGAGACACATGATAGATCTTGGTGTACATGTGGTACACATTTAATATACTGGTTCACTATACTTTCAAAGATATTCCCTGTGGAATTTAGGGTTCTTTAATTCTCCTAAAATTAGTTTCAAACAGTTGAATTTGGCATTTTCACTGTAACTTGTTCTTTGGGGCTTTTTAACTGTGAAAATTTCAAAGAACAAAGCAGACCCTAAAAAAGTACCTTAGATAAAAAATTTAGAATAATATTTTAAAAATTGGTTAGATAGCATGTTGTACAAGTTCATTGTTGGGAAGAGTCCCAAAACAACAAGCTTTGAGAAAGTTACCATTTGGAAATTCAAATTTTTGTCAAACTAGGTAAAGGCAGAAGCAGTGAGAAGACCTGGTGAAGGCAGAAGCTTTGAGTAGATTTGGTGAAGGTAGAAGCAATAAGCATACCTGGTGAAGGGATAAGTAGCAACAAGACTCAGTGAAGGTTGGTGCATCTCACACAAAGATATTGGTGTCTATGAAGATCTGTAAAATATTGGTGTCTCTTGATAAGTTGGTGCTTAGCAGTGGGGATTGGTGTCTATGAAGATCTGTAAGAGTTGGTTGGTGCCTACTAGGAATTGTACCAGTGGGGATTGGTGTCTCCAATAGTTTGTTTCCTACAAATATTTGTAACAATAGTGTTGATCTTTTTTTTCTGTCAAGGGAAAATGACCAACATTTGAGAGAAAATCTTGTGGGGAATAAGAAAGACTCTCCTCATTTTTATAGAGGTGGTGATCTTCTCTTGATATATTGGGATATTTTTTTGTATGGATCTAGATGAATATAATGGCTGAGTGCTAAATATCAAACCCAAAAACATATTCCAACAAATCTCTCATTTAGCAAATTTATTCATTAAACACGTCATCTTATTCATGGGAATAAAAGTAAATAAATATAACTGAAAGAGATTTGTACAGAGTTTTCTTTTGATAGATATTTTACCTTCCTTTGAAATGATGTGAATCCAGAATCAACTATGACTTTGCAAGATGAAAGAAAATTAAAATGTATAGGTCATCAAAGAACTTTACATGATCACTTCATTACAACTCAAAAAATGTTTTGATGGATAATACATTTGAAATCTCATGCTTTAGACTCAATGTCTGAAAAATTACTAATGTAATGCCCCAAAATAGTTCTTTGTGGGAGAAAGTAATAATAATACCCCAAATGAGATAAACTTAAAAATTTCTAAAACAAGAGGGATGAAACAACCTCAACAAAATTTCAATGGCAATTACATAAACTTAAAATAAACTGCATCTACTTTTTCAAGCAGGGATGTTTCTCCTCTGGACCTAAAATGTCATGGGTCGTGTATGGAAGAATATTAAGATATTTGAGCCAAAAAGAATATGAAGGATAAATTCAAGAAGACCGATTCACAAATCTTTGGAAAGGACAAAAATTTCTTCCAACAAAAATACCCCTATAGCAAACTCTCTAACAACCCACTGTAAACCTTTGAATATGTCTCCTTTTCTCTTTTGTAATCTCTTCATCTTATTGCAACTATTTTTGAGTCATCATTTTATGTGTCCCTTTTGGTGCAATGAATTAATACCTTTGGTAAATATGATCTTTTATATTCATTTCTTCATCTGGGACCCACCTTAGAAGTTTATAAATTTCTTTAAATAAATGATTTTCCAAAACAAACTTGTTTCTAAGCCCAAAAATAGTCCCGAATGCGATTCAAATTTTAAGGCCTAATAACAATATTTCAACCATTGAAACCACTTCCAAGGTGTTCTTCATATATTTACCTTTCCGACGAGCTATCATTTACTCAGATGGGACGTTGCGATCAAAAGTTATGAGCTCCGAAAGATGGAGACTCAACCACTGTTGATATGTCCTTGTGAAATTTGGGCCTTTGATTTGCAAATTCAAGTTTTTTTATCCCACAAGTATTGTCAGAGGGTTCTCATGACATATTTATAAACAAATTTTGTCTCAATGTTATTTGTGAATGAAGTAGAGAGAACCATAGAATTCAATGTGTCTTGTGCACAAAGTATCTTTCGACCGCCACATCATGACCTAGTCATCATGCCAAGTCATTGTTCAATCATCTCTGTCCATCCATGTGTCACTTGAGGGTAAGTCCACTTCAATGCCGCATGTCCAAATCTAATAGGTATTCATTGTCATGTGTCATTGGGAGGTGTGTCCTAAAATAAAGAGAAGTAAACTTAGGATAGGAAATAGTATTTAAATGAACTAATATTAAAAAGTTAAAAGAAAGGTTGGAGGGGTTATGAGAATGAATAGGTAAAGGATGTAGGTGAGGAGATAAAACTCAGTAAAAATGACTAAGTATGAGGTGGGGATGAGAGAGTGTAATAGTGAGTAAAAATAAGATAAGTCATGTAGGTGATAATTCATGTGGGTTGTGGGAGGAGAGGTTGAGGGATGAATGAAGGAGGGTCTTCTGCATCTGCATTCAAATATCAAGAAATCAAYTAAGTGTAAAACTAAATGAGGGTGAAATTTGAATGATTTGGAAATGGAGGTGAAAATTGAGTATTGTGGGATTGCGGGTTGCGGGACACGGTCATGTGGAAAAAAGGTTAATGAGGAGGAAGTTTTTCCCACATCCACAATGGAAGACTTAGTGTAAAAAGGAGTAAAACATGGTAAGTCATGAAAAATGACCAAGTGTTGGGGAGGTAAGTCAAAGAGTGATGTGGAAGTATGGAACTGGAAATGAAATATGAAACATGGAAAAAGGAAAACGGGAATATGGAAAAAAGGAAATGGAAAAGGAAAAAGGAAAAAGGAAAATGGATATGGAAAATGAAAAATGAAAATTGAAATATGAATATGAAAATGGAAATGGAAATGGTTAAATGTGGAAATATTTAAATATGGAAAGTGAGGAAATGACAAAGTAAAAGATCACGGGGATTAAGGTATTTAATGTGAGGGTAGGGTAATAATACTTAGTCAAAATTTAAAAAATGGAAGGGAAAATTTAGTGAATAGAGGAGTGAAAATTGGTGATATCTTGGGAATATGACCTCTGTTTTCAATTTCATAAAGTGTTGGATGAATCTGAAACATAGGGCTATTCAGTGAGAATCTTGACATATGTATTTTCCTTATTTTTAGTATCATTTCCTTTCCTTCTTTTTTGTTTCAAAGAGAAACTATCCCCGTTTGACTTTCACGATGAAGAACTGGAAAATTGACGCTGATTGGAGACTTGTTGGGTTATCACGATCAATAGCTTAAGATTATTTAGAACTTTCCAAGTTCGCAAAAAAATTGGTCTCTATTTGATGGGTGAAAACACATCAACATCTAACTCCAACCATGGGACAATGACTCCCTGTGGGTTGGTGAGGACCCATACCAAGACCAAATGCCTTCATCCATTGGGATATGGAGTCATCCCAATCCACTATCTTGATACAAGAAATGATTATTGGAAAACTTCACTGACATAACAATATTATATACACTAGACAACAAAAACCTGCCTACCCTAAGCTACTTGGAGAGAAAGGCTACTCTCAAGTGTAAGCACATTTCCAATATAGCCATGTACATAGCCAATTCATTTGATTACTCCCAACCATGATTGAGAATGTTATTTCATTGGCCATGTTTTGTACCCGATTATTAACCACATTTGGATCTCCTTCTCTAGCATCAAATTTTGAAAAAGAACCAACAAATGGAATCATCCACGATCCTATGAATGAAAGGCAATTTATTCTTTCAACTATTACATCAACAAAATTTTCTGTTGCTTCCATTTATTTCCTTTTAAACACAAAAGCATTCTTCTTCGATGGTATTTCCAAGAATGGAAAAGTTATTTTCAACTCCTTCAAATCGTCAACAACATCATAATTCACTTTTTTTGATCCTTTTGCGTCATTGTCTTTTTTTGGAGCAAAGGTTACATGTCTAACACTTGTTTGAGGAGGAACAACTTTTGATATAGAATACCTTGTTAGTTTGTTTTGGAATTCAAAAATATTTGAATCTTTTTCTTCGGATCTAGTTTCGATAATGTTTTCTTGAAAGTGTTGTTCTTAATCTCTACATTCATCTTCTTCTATCCAATCTCCTTATGAAAATAATAATGGATCAACATCCATTTCCATGGATTCTAGCACCCTTGTAGCAGTTTCATTATTATATTCTAGAAAAACAAGTCTTTGATTCTCTTCTTCAGGAATTTGATCAAAATCTTCTTTCAATATCACCACATTTGGATTTTCAAATTTGGGGGCCCTTGACCTAGGGGTTTGATTATTTTGATTTCTTTTTGGATAATTTATGAGGCCATGTGTAGGAAATGAAGGATTTGGATATTCCTTCCTTGGATTTTGATCATCATTTCTATTTAACTGAGCTATTTTATTTTTCATTTGGTTAATGGTTCTTTTTAACTAGGCAATTTGAGTGTCTCGACATGTCTTCTTAGTGTCTTCAGATATATTTTTTACATTTAGTGGTTTCTCTTGAAAGATTCCTCTTCTAACCCCTCGCTCTTCAACTAATATTTAAGTATATGGAACTTGAGATTACAATGATAAATCTATTATTTTCCTTTCAACTTTACCAAGAATGGTTTTAGGATCAGCTTCACTTTCTATCATGAAAAATTCCAGTTCAGTCACTCTTCTAATTGCTTCTTCCAAAGTTTCGATTTCTAATTATTTTATTGTATATTTCACATTTGAAGACATTTTATTCATATAACATCCGAAAACAACTGGATCATTTGGGCACTGATATTGTGGAATTCGATGCAAAGTCTTAAAAAATCTTGAATAAAAATCTTCGATTCTTTCAATCTTTTGGAGATGAATTGAGTAAAATATGTAAAGAGAGTATGATATGCTATAGGTAGAGAAAACTTCTTCATTAATACATCTTCCATGTCACGAAAATAACTTATTGTGTTTTCTAGAAGAGAAAGGTACCGGTCATAGGTTGTGTTATCACATGAAGTTGCCTTGGGTTTTTTATCCCTTAGGTTTTAATTTTTATCCTTTAGTCCTTAGGTTTGCTTTATTTTTCTTTTTGTGATTTTGCTTAGGTTAGTCTGAAAAAATAAAGAGTTGGGTTTTGGCTCACATTTTTGGCCCACACATATGATTTTAACCTAGGTTCATTTTATGGTTCATGTCTTTGACTCACCTTTTGACTTGACACCAAGCATTATCGACCCCATGATCCTAATGACCTGACAAGTCACTCCATCCACTCATGCTATTAATCCTTTCCATGTTGTCCTTATGTCCGTTAAGGGGGTCAAATCAAATTTTGAAAAGGGCGTTGCCAACTCACTAGGAGTTTCTGTAGCGCACCTTTGTCCTATGCTCCTTTACCATAATTCGCCATAATCAATTGATGTCATATCTCCCATTGTTTTCAGCGCCCTTGTTTTTTAAAAAAGAATATTGAGATTTGGTCATTTATGATCTTGCTAACTGTTTATCAATTTGAATTTTTCCTCCTAAGCTCAGCGCTGCTGAAATCACTAGTTCAGAAAAAGAAGCAAATTGTGCTACTGGATCGATTGTTAGAGTTGAATTGAAGGATGAGGTGGATGTAGGAGTTCCATAGCTTGCTGCAGATATTCCATCATTAGCCACAACCTCCAGATATTTTGTGAGTCTTTTCAACTGCATGGACAAGTGTTAAGATACCCCTGACTCATCTTTTGGTAGTGCATGGTGCTGCAGATTGCATCTCCTCTCACCCATTTGCATCTGTATCTCTTCTCCCACAGACTCCATATCCATTTTCCAACTAAATTTATCCTATACTAAGGTCCAACCATTTTTCTTCAGAATCTCGAATGCCTATTCACTAACTTGGCTCTTGTGTCCACACTGCGCTACAGAAATCATTGCCAATATTAACGCTATGGATCCCCTATCCCAGTGTTGCGTTTTCCTTCGATTTATCAGTGCCATCATCTATATTCACAAGATCCATGCATTAGCCTCACTTATTCACTCTATCTTCCTACATTTTTTTATCTCAAAGTCTGCTAGCAGTGAGGAGGATAGAAGTCCCTACCTTTTAAAGCTTTGATGACCATTGTATGGTAGAATAAAACTGAGAAGTGCATCCCTACATACCTTTCCTCAGAGTTTCTTTCTCTCATTTTTTAAAAGAAAAACCATCAAACCAGTCTATTGTTAATTCAATAGTGAGTTGGAGGAAAATCCTTGAAAGAGTAACCATTAGTCACTGTTAATTATCATATATCTTTGCCTCTGTTTGGTTCCTTTGCCCCTCATTGCATCACAATCTTTGATCCCCTATCTATATCCATGGAGACACCTCAAAGGAATAAGTCTCACAAGGGAGGGAGTGTGGTCAGGATTGAACCTTCTAACATGCACTTGTTTGATGCCGAGCCAATGGTCAGGGAGGTTTTCCAAATGGTTGGTTGCCTCTCTTTTTGCCAAAACATGTAGAGGGGACACCCTGAAGTAGAAAGGCAGATTGCATTACACTTTGATGGCATTAAGACCAAGGTGGGAAACCTTGAGTTTGAGGTATTTGAGGCCTTTATTGCAACAACCATTGAGATACCTAATACTGGTGAGAGGTGGTTCAAATCCATGATCCTCAATGTTGCATTTTCCAAGGACTTCCTCAAACCAGACTATCAGAATGACAATTTTTCTAAGGGAGTTCCTATGAGCCACCTAGTTGAAGGCTTTGATAAAATGTTGACGATCATCCAGAGATATTTTACATGTGAGGTAAGGTTTAACATGATTTACCAGTATCATATAAGACTCTTGCTACATTTCACTGGTAAGGATTCAATGAATATCCCTTTTTATCTATTGAGGAGTATGGGAAAGATGTCTAATAGAGTCCAAGCCAATTCCAAGGTTGTGGACACTAGTGTTTTCCACTCTGGGTTGATCAGGATACTGGTAATGGAAGAGTTGAAGAAAAAGAAAATTCATTGTCTTTGCCCATATGCATCTAGATATAGCCTCTACCCATCAATATAGGATGCATAGCCCTTTTCCATCTAGTAGTGTTGCACCAACAAGAACAAGTAGGAAGAGAAAAAGCAAAACCACTACTCAAGACAAAAAAACCCCTAAGGAAATTGAAGAAGAAGAGAGGGAGGTTCATCACTCCCCACAACGAGATTTTTCACCTCCTCTTGCACTTGAATTGGAAGAAGTCCCTTAATATACCAAAACCATATCCAAGAGGGGAAGAAAGTTGCATTCTCCTTCACTTGCTCCAGCAACTAAGATCAGAATCAAGAATCCTTTTACCAGATCATCAACCCACAATGAAGTTGTTGAAGCAGAAGTCTTACCCAAGGCTTCAATTCCAAGGAAAGAGAAAGATAAGGGTAAAGGAATTGAGAAGCCTATTGAGGTGATAGACATAGCCTCTGTTCAAAATAAAGATAAAGGTAAAGCCATTGAGAAACCTATTAAGGTTATCAACATCAACACTCCACCTAGTAATCCCACTTTCAAAAGATTGATCAGGCAACTCGGGGAGGCTAGGAAATAAGTTGCTCATTTGAAGGCATAAATTTTGACTGAGAGAAGAAAGATGAAGGAACTCATGGACATGTACAGTGAAACCCTTGATTTGGCAAGGTTTTCAGCAAGAAGAGCCCTGCCTCTCCATAGGCAACTTACAAACCTATACTGGAAAAACATAATCTTTCAGTCCCAAAACATAAAGCTCAAGGAGGAATTGAAACATTTTAAAATTGAACTAGCCTACAGGAACTTAAATGTTCTGGTACAAGTTGCAATAGAAAGAGATGTACCCAAACTTAAGAGGATTATCCCTGCAAAGGAAAAATATGCTTCTATGAAAGAGGGAATTTCTCCTGCAACAAGGAGTGCTAGATTGATGAAGTAGTTGGGGAATGACAGAGCCATTTTTGTGGGTGGTCTCTTTTTGCAAGTGTGAAATGATCAAGGAAGTATGATTTTTCTACCTATACAGGCATCTACAGGCTCCTAGTCCATCAACTATGTTTTTTGTGTTTTTGAAGAACTGATTACATCACACATAAAAAAAACACAGATATTCTGTAGTTCCATGGCACTATAGAATCATATATACAAGATGTTCTGAAAATTGTGCTATCAAAGGCGCTACGAAATATCCTAGCCAAAATCAACAATGGTGCTACGAAATCTGCAGAGCTATTTTATGGATGGCGCTATCGAATCTACAGAATTTTTACATAGGAGTGGTGCTACCAATCTGTAGAGTTGTTTCAGGAGTGGCACTATGGAAACTGCAGAGCTGTTACACAGGAGTGGTGCTACAGAAAGAGCAGAGCTATTTCAGGGATGGCGCTACAAAATCTGTAGAGTTGTTACACAGGAAGCATTACGGAATCTGCAGAGTTTTTTTACAAAGGGTGCTACATAATTGGATACCAAATGTGCTATGGAATGGCGCTACGAAATGGCCATCACAGTCAAAGGTTCGAATTCATGACTCCTTCCTGATTTTTTATGACGAGGAGAGAAAAAAGGATCATAGGTGGCAACATGGAAGCAACATACAACCATTGGAGGACACTTGGAACTGAATAATAATGCACTTAAGTTAGTAGACATGCCATTTAATTCTTGTTGGAGTGGTTTCCAACATGGCTCCTAAATTGTAGTAGTTTGTTAAGATCTATTAGCATTGGTGTTAGAATTGTAGTTGTTTTGGAGAATCCTAGGATAGGAAGGCCAACTCGCACCTCTCTCTGTTGCCTTTCCTATTTTTATATAAATACATCTTCCAAATTATTAGAGAGGTTTGAATGGTTGAGCACAACTCCCTGATTGTAATATTTTGACTAAGTAAAGTTGTTCTCTGGTTATGTATTGGACATGATACATTTTGATTAATAGAAGTCAGTTCCCTTTTTATCATCTTATTTCCTCTTATACTGAAATAATCATGATTGGATGATCCATATGAGATGGTGTGGTTGTGTTATGATGAATGTTTGATTATAATGTTGCTATGAATGTTTTTCAGTGTTCTTAAACTTTAAGTTCAATAAGATCTTGTGACTGAGTTTTTAGTCTCTTGGTTGCTTGAAGACCTGCTATTAATAGCAGACCTTTCTACTTTCCTCACTAAGTCTTCCTCCTATTCACTTTTATTCCAAACCACTAACTGAATTTAATGAAGACCTCATTTTCTTATGCATGCTAGCCCAGATTTCTGAGTTAAAACATTCTTATTCTGAGTTTTGTCCATTTGACCTTTAATCACTCATTTACATTTACAAATATTTTGATGGGTACTGGCCTTATCCTCTTGCAATCTGAGGGTGTTTTGCAATACTAACAGGTTGGACCAAATAATTTTTGGACAAATAGTCTCAACATCACATCATCATGCTGAATCAAACATATATCACAAATGGTAAGGAATTGATCCAAATGATTTTCAAGATCCATGATCCCATCTCTAGAAAAAATAGGAATAATACCTTGAGAAAGAGTAGGCATTTGATGTCGCTCTCCATGCAAATTCAAGGGACTAGATATTACCCTTCTTCTTGGAATTATTTGTCCTTCATTTATTTTCTCTTCTTTATCTACCATTGATTTTGAACTTTGATTTTAAAAAATCCTTTCTTTGCTTATTTTCAAAAATCATTTGTATAGTTCTAACTCTCAAATATTTATTATTGTCTTCTTTGTCTTCAATCCTTTACAACTTCTTCTTCATAGAAAAGGGATTTCCACGTTCTTTCAAACTCTTCTTGACTTCTTGTTGTCATTAAATTATGCAACTGATGTAGAACACTTCTTTAATATTCAAGTCCAATTTGTATTTGAGGATGATTTGGACCTTTTTGGGTCATTCAATTCTTTTTGGTTTTTGAAACCAACCTTTTGTTCTCCCCAATTGTGAAATACCCCTCTAATTGTTTTTGGAATTTTATCTCAGTTTTGTAGTGAAGATGTTTTTACAAGACTTGCTATTAGGTGTTTTTGGATGCTTTCTAATGCCAAAGTGTTAATAACAATTTGAAACTCCTTTAGAATACATTTGATACCCAATAAATATAGGAAAACAAACTAAAATAATGAATACCCAGTTATGTTAGGATCTACAATGAAGAACAAACACACGAATACTTCAAAGACAAATATTGTATTAATTATTTGTAGCAGCCTATACAAATTTAAATAATCAACAAACAAGATAGTAACAAAATGAAGAACCTGTTATTTCTTCTTGTAGGAAAATATCTAGAAGTATGGAAATGAATGAGGTTGTAAACATCTGTCGAATATGGTTCACACCTCCAGTAGATAGAACCCACAACAAATATTGTCTCAGATGCAAGAGAAATTCACCCAACAACTAAAGGAGTCTCCCCCACAAAAAAACAAGTTGACCCACACTCCCAAACTCGGTCACACGAGTAGAATACAACCCAACACTATGGGGAATAGGCATAGGTATGAGATGACTACCCAAAAGGGATAAATTACACCATTCCAGTAGAGGATATGACCCAACATTTATAGAACTCAGCTTGGGTAAGAGAACTCGACCTCCAACAAAAGAAAGCAGCCCAAACTCAACCCCTCTACTCATAAAATCTCCCCTCTCAACCAATAGTTCACCCCCAAGAGTAAATTGACCCCAACCACAGACACCATTGTCCAAAATCACCAAATATGCAACCTAACAATAAACCAAACCTCTCCACACTAGCAAATTTTTTGGATTACTGAGAGGGGGGGTGAATATGTAATAGAGAAATTGTAATCCTTTTTAACCAAATAATCCAAGTGTTATATCAATGTAGAATTATCATCCAATAATGATCAATGAACAAATGAACAATCATACACATACATAGTACACCAATGTTTTACGTGGAAACCCAAAGTGGGAGAAAACCATAAAATGTTTTTTCTTATATGTCTTGAAGAATTACATTCATTGGCTCCAACCCCCTAGTTTCTCAGGCTACAACCTGAGGGAAGCTCTAACTCTCCAATTCTCTGGCTACAACCAGAAGGAGGCTACAACCCCCTATGTTCTTCAGCTACAACCAAAAGGTGGCTACAACCACTTGTCCTTTCCCCATCCAACCGCCTTGAAGTAGAAGTAGAATGATGGAACCACTGTCATGCTATCACTGTGAGATATACCGCTGTAAACATGTACCAATAAACATGAACCATGCATCAACCTGTACCTCAACCGATACCATAAACAAGTGCATCAACCATGCACCAACTTGTACCAAACAACCTGTAAAGAACCTGTACCATAAACAAGTGCATCCAAACATGCACCAAGTATGTACCAATCATGTGTCAACTACTCATGAACTATTACTCATCAATATGTACCAACATCATCAACTATACACCTCATGTATGTGCCAACTCATCAACTACTTGTCTCAACCATGTACCCAACATGTACCTCAAACAAAATACATCATCAATTTAATCATCCAAATATGATTTGTAACTCTATAATAGACCTAGTGTATATGATCACATACTTTCAAAACTTCCTCCTTTAACAACAAGAGACTAGCATTTTCATCAAACTTTTCTTTAGTCTCACATGACTAGTTTTGGATTAGTCAACAACACTAACTTGAAATAATTATAACTATGTACCTATAATGAATAAAGATATGAAAATGATACACAATTTTCTTTAGTGTGTTTAATGCAATGCCTCCAGGTGTCACTACTTGGAACCTCTCCTAAAATGAGTTATAGCAAAAACAACATACCTTGCTGAATTCTGGCTTATTCTAGAGAGCAACCTTGTAGAGCGTGCTCCGCACAGAATATTTGTTTAATGGATCTGAAAATGTTACAAAGAATAATACAGACTCTAATATAACCAAAACATTTGGTATTACTAAATTTGGATCAGTTATGAAGAAGTTATGATGTTTTTACCCGAAACCCTTGTTTTAGACTAGTTTCAGGACTAGCCACAAACCCTATTTTCCACAGAGTGTAACTCCAAAAATACAACAACCCAAAAGATGAATTTTTCACCATAGATACTTGTATATGTTTCCTCAATGGAATAGAAATTTCATGATCTGAATCATTCTAGAAAAAAAGTTATTGCGGAAATCATGAGATGACCTGTAAATAACATACCTTAGAAAACATCATCAAAAGAATTTATCCTCCCTTGAATTCCGACCATCTTTTCTTCACCTTCCGTCTGAAATTCATCTTAGACATCCTTTGGTTACCTCAGACAGCTATAGATATTCTATA
>JASDQU011176801.1:2389-12497 GCA_032191745.1 Picea mariana
TCTCCATGAGAACTCTTCTCCTTTTATAAGCTGAAGAAGATAAGGTGAGGAGGTTAGGATGATCCCACTAAATCATGAAAGCGAGTAAGATCCAAACCGTTCGGATGCCACCTCACCCAAGAAGCTTCTCCTTCTAGAAAATTCGAGAAACCGTACGTTTTTTCCACGTGCTGGAGTGTCCGCACCCTAGCTATATAGCAACCTGCGGAAAGTTCGCACCCTGGCTATATAGCAACCTGCGGGAATTTGTCATTCCCGCACCCTGCCTATATAGCAACCTGCGGAAATTTCTCTTTATAAGGTTTTTACATAGGAAAATGCAACTTCTTTTCTCAGGAAAAGTTCTTCTTCCTTCTCTCTTTAGGAACTTAGGCCACTGTGACCCCTCTAAAGGCAATAGATAGGTTTACATCATTAACGATCATAGGGATGATGAAAATAATGTGTAACACCCTATGCAAACATGAAGTCCCTTTTTGTAGTTCCAAGAGAAAAAAATTGTATTTTTCCACATATACGCACCCTAACAGCTATACAGCATGCGTATATGTAGGTTGCACCATTACAGCCCGCGTACATCAGGTTTTGTGCCCAAAATTAAAAAATGGTGTCAGGTTTCCATGTCACGTCATGACATCCATGATCCTTGACATTCCATATACTGAAAACGTTCTGACTCGGCCCTTCGATTCCATTTGAAGGATATAAATGGGCCATATCCAAGTTGTGGAGAAGGGGAGAAGAATTCAACTTTGAGAGCAAAGTTACTCTAGAGAAATTATTCACTTCATATTTAGTCTACATCCCTTTGTCCTTCTAAGATTGAACACATTGTTTAGCCCCCAAGCTCTTCCTATTTGATGGAGAACCTCATTGTCTCTCTTATATGATCTTGCCTTTAGAGGAGGATTGAAGTGGTGGAGGCCCAGCTGGAAGGGACTTAGCTTCTCGGTTTCAAACATGCTAACATGGAAGTTTGTCATTCATACACTTATTTTTCTTACATTTTAATAGAAATACTCTTTTCTCATCCAATTAATGTCTTTCCAAATATTTGAATTGTTATTCCATGGGCGTATTTGTTATGAATATTGATGATTATGCTATTATATGTGCTAATTTTATATATTATCATTGTATGCTTGCGTATCTTGGTTGTTGAGGACAAGTTGAAGGTGTATATATTTGAATCAAGTGCTCAACGATGGACTTCATCAAACATTTGGACGAGGTATGCTCTTTATCTTGTCTTATTAGCATATTTGTTTATATAGCATACTTGAGATTAGAGTTGATTTCTGCAGTCATTTCCATATGTTGTGTTTTACCCCATGCCATAGAGTGATTTTCCTTGTAACAACCTCCTATTGGTTCTTGTGTAATAGTAGGGACCTCTAGCTCTACTTCTTGCTTCTCTTTTGGGTTAGTAACATTTGATTCATCAAGAGTGCCTCTTGTTGATTCAACAAGAGGGATTATTTATTGTTTGTTTTCATTAATTATGCTTACTTTTGTATCAATGAGAACTTATAAAACCTCTTTGTCTATTGTATTTCCATATTTATCTAGCTTCTCTATCTATGGCTCTTGAGACCTGGGAAAGTTTGTTGGAGGAGATATTTCTGCTAGTTTTGGTGAAACAACAAAATCTTCTTCCTCATGTTCCTATTTTCTTTTTGTTGGGTCCTCTGTCTCTATTGCGGCTTGTTCTTCAGAATGGCTCCCCACTGGTTTTTTTGGGTCAATGGGGGTTTTCACCTCTAAATATTCTTCATATGAATATGTTTCCAGGAGAGCGATAAGGCCTTCATCAAGAGTGTCTTGGTCTAGTTCTTGTTTGTTAGCCAAGGCCTCATGAACTTCTAGGTTAATTTCCTCCTTTGTTTCTTGTCTGTCGAGGGAGGGTTTTGCTTCTTCTATTTCCCGATGCCCCTCCTAGGCCTGTTCTTTGGGAGTAGTAGTTATCCTCTTTTTACATTGAGTTGTATCTGTGTAGTTTTTCTTACTTTCTTTGACATGGGAGGTTTCCTCTTCTTAAACCCTTGAAGTTTCTTTGTGGGGGGTCTATTGGAAATTATTTCCACATCATTGTCATGGTCATCCTTCACCAGAGTTGCATCAAGCTATCCCCTTTTCCTAGTTTCCCTCCTAGATTTATTTTGTGGAGGAGTCACAAGAGCTGGGTTGGTTGTATTTGTGGTGTTATTCCTTGTTGGAGGAGTTGAAATATCTGAACTCACCACACCCACAGTATTGGTACTTGGCATAGGAGATGCATTCGTAACTCCTTTCAGTACCAAAAGTGCAAGTGTTCCCTGTTGGGCTACTTGAAGTGCAGCCATTTCACTTTCAGTTAGCAGAACAAGTGGATGGACGATGTTGTTCTAGGTGTGACCTTCCTTGTGCATTGCATGCTCCACCAAGATCTTGATAAGGTCATGGTGTGATACGACCTCTATGGGGTTCTTTACTCATTGGACGAGTGTTTCCATAGTCTATAGAATCCAGAATAAAATGTATGGCATGTTAATTGGTCGGTTATGGAATAGATAGTCAAGCAGGTGGATGTGTTCAACATAGACAACTCCATAGCGACATTTACAAGTGAAATATCAATGTACAAAGACAACCACATATTACCATGGGTCTGGCAAAGACCCCCATTCAAATATTATACCCTTCTTTACTAAGGCCTCTCCTAGCTCAAGGAACTGCCTCATAATTTTTGGCTGTGAAATCTTTCTAGTATACCATCTCTCACCTATCTGAGGTAACCCAGTGACTTATGCCACTATTTCCTCGGTGACCTCTACCTACCCACTTGATATTGTGGAGTGTTCGGCTCTATAATTTAGGGAAAATTTCAGAGTGATTTCATCGTCATATTTCTATAAATTTAGCACATATTCCATCCATCCATCTTGTCCCAGAATTTCTTTGATGTTGTCATAAACCTCAAGTAGCATTGGTTCGGTAGGCTCCCTGCATATCCATGAAGCTCCCATGGTTCCTTTTCTTTTCTAACTATGAGTGCTTGTGTTTGCAGGGGAAATGCATGTTATCAGGTGGAAAATTTGGAATTGCAACAATAAGGGTGGGGGGTATGCAGATCATGATTATAGAAATGATGGTTTGAGGTGGCGGTTATGGAGGAATGATAATAGACACATGCCATTAAAAATACTCATTGCAAATTCTTATTGGAACTCATACTTTTCGCGTCTTACCTTAATTGGTTGTCTAATTACGGTGTTGATGGAGTTTCGACAGTAGAATACAGAGTCACATCAATGGTCCTAACCGTAATTGCAGCATAGACATTATTAATTCTCCCAACTAGAAGTGCAGGAATGACCCTACTCCCGAAGTGAAAGCCACAAAAAGAGTTGCAACAAAGGGAGTTGTGGCGACAATGATGCAGCACTGGTGATGCAGCTCACCAGTGTAGAGAGGAATTGTAGCATCGGTGGTGCAAGAGAAAAGGTGTGGGTGAAAATTGAAAAAAAAGTGAATAAAGTTGTAAGCAAAGTTGTAGTGACGTGAGTCGCGAAAACAGAGTTGCAGCAACAAAAATGAGAGGGTTGAGATTTGAGAAAGGCAAGAAAATTGCGAGTGGAATTGTAGAAAAAGGAATGAGAGAAGGGATATTTGTGAAATGAAGGAGGTCTGCAAGTGGAGTTGCAGCCAAGGGAATGAGAGAAGGGAGATTTGCAAAATTAAGGAAGGTTGCAAGTGGAGTTGTATCCAACGGAATGAGATAAGGGATATTTGTGATATGAAGGAGGGATGCAAGTGGAGTTGCAACAAAAGGGTTTAGTTGTGGAAAAGGGAGTTGCAACAATGGGAATAGTTATGGAAAAGGAAGTTGCAGTAAAGGGAATTTAACCAACAAGAATTGCAGCAATAGGAGTTGCAACAACAGGAATTGCAGCAATAGGAAATGTAGCAACATTGTTTTCCCATGCATATTCTAAAGAAAAAAAAGATTATTAGAAAAAAGAAGGTCTTTATTAAAATTTATTGAGAAGGATCCTGACATAACCATCATGAAACTGTAAATTTCCCTTCTTGTTTATTCTAGGTTCTTTTTTTTTAATGCGCCATCTGGGTTGGCTTTGACATTTCCATTTTTTCTTTTTTTTCTTTTTTTTTTCTTGTTTTTCTTTTTTTTTCAAAAACAAGAAGATTATAGATTATTGAGTCGGGACTCATTCATCCTGAACAACTTCCATATCACTATCAAGCCATACACTTTCAATCTTCCTCAAAAAGGATTCCTTTGATAGGGGTCGGTGATATAAAAAAAGTATATGTTCATTAGCTATTAGAGGAATTATGTCTTCATCTATGGTAAATACTTTGATGGCCCCATTTTCATATATTGTATCAATATTATATGGACCAAGCCACCTAGTGTGAAATTTTCCTCTAAAGTCCTTGAACCTCGAATCAAATAATAATGCCTAGTCTCCATCTTTGAACTTGTTTTTCTTCATAAACTTATCATGCCATCTGGCCCTTTGGTGTTGTATCACTATGGCTCAATGTAGGGAATATTTTCATAGCTCGTCCAACTCATTAATTTGAAGCAGTATTTGTTTCTACACCTATGATAGGTCCATCCCAAGTTGTATTGTTGTCCTAAGTGTTTGTATTTATGTCTTAATGGGAAGTAGTACTCATTTCCCATATAGTAACTCATAGGGTGTGCATCCTATAGTAGTCCCCCATGCGTTTTTGTAGG
Organism: Picea mariana; assembly: GCA_032191745.1. Taxonomy (NCBI): domain Eukaryota; kingdom Viridiplantae; phylum Streptophyta; class Pinopsida; order Pinales; family Pinaceae; genus Picea; species Picea mariana. The sequence continues at coordinate 7,134 of JASDQU011176801.1, forward strand.
AAAATAAATCTTTGGGGAGACTATCGCCCTAGTCCTTGAGATGTAATCTGACATTTTTAGTGATGATAGTCTCAAGTATCTTATTAATCCCCTCTACTTTTCCTATTTTCTGTGCGTGATATGGTCTTGCTACTTTATGCTTGATATTGTAGTTGTCCATCAGGTCTCTAACAAGTTGTCATGTGAACTAAGTATTAAAATATTGGATGTGCTTGTTTAACCATAGACAATATCACAATATTGTCACCCAACCATAGGCACTTAGCCACCCTTGAGCATCGTAACCTTTGACAGATAGAATGATTCCAGAAGTAGCATTAGACCCAACATATAACCAAGAGAGAGTGCACCTTTCTTCCAAAGATAATGCACCAAGCAGAAAGTCCCAAACCATAGACCAAAACCAGTTCCCAACTACACTGGTTGTAGTTTCATTCCTCCTCTATACTTTCACACTACTTATCTTGAGTGAGATTGTGTGATTCTACAAATGAGCTCAAGCGCTCTCTATTTATAGTGATCCTTGTCAACTTTCTAGGTTGACTTCTCTTTCTAGAGGGTAATACTTTAATATTATTTATTTTACTGAGTCGACTTGTCTTCTAGGATTCTTACACATCCATTTAGGTTTTCTCTAGATTTCGAAATATTCTATTCTAGTCATAGGTTACACATGGAGGTTGATACCTCTCACATCCACCATAATATCAACACTCCCTCCTAGCTAGGGAGGTATTAACTGTAATGGTCTCAAACACATCCATCCATTTCACATGGTATAGGAAAGGCTCACATAGTCTTGGATACCATTCTACATGTAGCATCATCATATCTATACAGGCTATCTCATGATCACACAGATCAAGTCATGAGCATCATCATCACTATCGGTATCATTTGATAGCATCCTGACATCAAAATATATCATCATCTGCATCATCTCTCGAGGCCATACTCCATCTGAGTAATCGGGTATGATGTTGAATAATTTATGTGTTGGACTCATTGCACTCAAAAAAGTTACTCGCATAATTCACTCACTCAACATACTGATACAAGGACCATTCTTCTAATCTGGACATACGTCCTATAAGAATGAGTGTCCCAACAGGTGTTGAATACCCCGTAATGGAATACAAGGACAATTCTTCTAATCTGTACATACCTCCTAGAAGAATGTCAATCCTCCTAGATGTTGAAATCCATGCCATGGGATATAGATACCATTCCTACAGGAATGTCAGTCTCAAACTATTTTCTAATCAGTTCACCATATGTACCATAGATATCAATCTCTACCCATATGTGCCTTAGAAAATATCTATCTCATATCAACCACCCTAATCGGGATGCCATGTCCTTAGGGGGAAGACTATTCAACCTGATTGGGCCATTAACTGTACCTCAAGAGAATATCGGTCCGGGACCATTTTCCTAATCAGGCCACAATTTGTGCCTTAGGAAAATACCATTCCATGATACGTCAGCAATCTATCAACCTGGACCATTCTCCATGCGGAGAATGTCTATCCACCAACAATATGTTCTTCCTAGAGAATATATGTCCACCATCACACTAACTATCCATGTTGCCATATATCAACACTCCGTCCCAACCAAGGAATACATCTCCTCCCTTTCAACCAAGGGAGAAATCTCTATGAGTCCCATCTTGTCCCTCAAGTATGCAAACTTTATCTTGGACAGAGGCTTTGTCAAAATATCAGTTGTCTACTGATCAATGGAGATGTACTAGAAAATCACTTCTCCCTTATGGACGTTATCACGAATAAAATAGTACTTTATCTCAATGTGCTTCAACCTATCATGGAACACAGGGTTCTATGAAAGCTTCACACAACTCTAATTATCGCAATATATCACAGTCGAATCCAGTACCTGATCAAATAGCCCAGAAACCATCTTACAAACCCATATTGCTTCCGTACAAGCATAACAAGCTGAAATATACTCTGTTTCTAGAGTGTTGAGTGCAACATACTTTTGTTTCCTGCTATCCCATTATATCATAGCAGAGCCCACACTAAAGCACATACCAGAATTACTCTTTCTATCATCTGCACTCCCTTCCCAATATGAATCGGTAAATCCATGTAGATGTACATCATTGTTTGAGACATATCTCAAACTGTAATTTAGCATTCCACGAAGATATCTCCAAATGTGCTTTGCAGCTATCCAATGCTCATGTCTAGCTTCCATCTGAAACTGGCTCAACATGTTTACAACAAAGCAAATGTCTAGTCGGGTATTAACCAAATACATCAATGAGCCCATCAAATTTTGGTATAGGGACGAATCTACTAGATCAGAATCAGAGTCTCTCAACTTCCTCAGATCTTTCACCATGGTAGTTTCCATGGATTTGCAATCCATCATCCCAAAATTCTGAAGTATATTTACAACATATTTCCCTTTCCCTAGGTGTAGTTCACCATGCTTATGTGGCCTTCCATACTTCTAGTCCCAAATAATAATACATGAGACCAAGATCCTTCATATCGAATTCAGAGTCTCACTCCCTCTTACATTGAATAATGAGAGGTTATGCACCTGTTAGAAACAAATCCTCAACATATAGTAATAGGATCATAGGTGCATCATTCACAACCTTGTAATAAAGGTTTGGATCGGCATAGCTCTTGGAAAATCCAAGTCTCGTCAAGTAATTGTCAATCCATGCATACCAAGCTCTTGGATATTGCTTGAGTCCATACAAAGCCTTCTTTAATCTGCATTCATGAGTTTCTCTTAGGTGTACATCAAAACCTTGAGGTTTCTCTATGTATACTTCTTCCTCAATTACTCCATTGAGAAAGGCGGTCTTTACATCCATCTGATGTAAAATACAACCCATGGATGTTTTAAGAGATATGATGGCTCTGATAGAGGTATATCTAGCAACTGGAGCACACGTCTCATCATAGTTTTCTCCCTCCTACTGGGAGAACCCTCTAGCCACAAATATTTCCTTATATTTATTGATACTCCCATCTACTGCATGTTTTACCTTTTAACCAATTTTGAAGTTACTACAAACTTTCTTTCAAGTCTAGGCACAATTTCCAATACATAATTTTTCATAATGGATTGATATTCTTCCATCATAGGTTCCTTCCATTATTTCTTCTTGACTACTTCTTCAAAGGTGGAAGGTTTTGTATTGACAAGACTTGTCATGAGTGCCTCATAACTAGAAAATATTTTGGGCCTCTTGCTTTCCCTGAAGGTTCCACTGGGGGATTTATGTATTTCTACTTCCTGTAAGGTAGATTCTAGCCATGTTGGTCATTTTATTTTCTTCGGTACAACAACTGGTTCTACAGGTTCAAGTGGTTGGTCTAGTTCTTCACTGAGATGTTCTGGAGAACATGTACTTTCTTCCTTGGGATATTCATGTTGTTCTTCATCGTTGGAGTCCATGGAATATTCTATAGATTTCCTCAAGGAAATATTCTCATAAAAATTCACATCCCTATTTATTTCAACCTTATGTTGACCTGGGACATAGATTTTGTAAGCTTTTGATGTCTCAGTATATCCAATGAATATTCCCTTCTTTCCTAAAGGTTCCAACTTTTTCCTTTTTTTCTTAGAAACATGGATATATACAAGACACCCAAAGATCCTTAAGTGTTCTACACTTGGATTATTTCTGGAGAAGGCTTCTTCTGGAGTCATGTTCTTCAGTATACGATGAGGACTTCTATTCATAATATATATGATTGTCATAGCTGCTTCTCCCCATAGAAACATGGATAGATTATGTTAATTCATCATTTCCTTAACAGATTCTTCAATGGAATGGTTCTTTCTTTCTGCCACACCATTATGTTGAGGATTATGTGGGACAATTATCTCCCTCTTAATCCCAGTTGTTTTACAAAAGGAAATGAGCTCCTTCGAGGTGTATGCTCCTCCATTATCAGATCTTATCATCTTGATCTTCGTATTTGTCAAGATTTATACTTCATCTTTGAATTCTTGGAACTTTCTAAATACTTCATATTTCATCTTTATCAAGTACATCCAAGTATTTCTTTAGAATTCATCTATGAATGCCACATAGTAAATAGGTCCTGCTAGAGACTTCACTGGCATAGAACCACATACATCTGAGTGTATCAGATCCAAGATCTCCTTGGATCTATTCTCACTTCTTGGGAATGGCTTCTTAATATTTTTCCCAAGTGCACAACCTCTGCACACACCTTCGTGTGTCGATTGTAGTTCTGGTATGCCTACAACCATATTCTTTAGAGATTGGAAATGCTTGATAATGAAGGTGATCGTACCTTATATGCCATAACTCACTAGGATTGAGTTCATCATGTACAATAGCTTGAGCATTCTGACCTAGGAGCTTATACAGTCTTCCTTCATGATTCCCAATGACTATAGAATCTTCTATTTTTGAATCTTTAGACCATACAAGAAATTTTCCATCAACAAAGGCTATTTTGTCTCCTTTGTCTTCCAAGAAAGAAATAGATAATAAATTCTTTTTCAAACTAGGAACATATAAAACATTCCAAAGATGAACTTTGTTACCTAATTCCATTTTGATAGAATCTTTTCAAATTCCCTTGACTACATAAGTGTTATTGTCTCCAAGTTCCACTTTATGGGAGTTTTCCTTCTCCTTCATTCTTGAGATATTTTCACAATCACATGTCATATGTCTTGAAGCTGCACTATCGATCAGTCACATGTCGTCTTCAAAGGATCCTATAATATCTGAGTAGTAGAAAAAATATGTTTCGTCGTGCTTGGCTTTCCTTGAAGGTTCTTCATCATTGAAAATTGATACATGGTGTCTTTCCTTTCTCTTCTTTGCTAGTTTAGGACAATCCCTTTTGTAGTGACTATATTCATGGAAACCAAAACATTGTACCTTTGACCTATCTTTCTTATGATTGAATTTATTTCTTGAACCAAATATTTTCTTACCTTCATGTCTCTTGAACTTTTTTGCATAGGATTGAGCATCCTCTTCCTTTTGAGATCTTCCTTTTGAGTTTATCCTTGTCTCTTCTTATGCACAATAGGTCCAAAGTTCTTCCAGCATTGGAAACTCCTTTCTTATATTCATGCTTGCAGCAAATGCATCCCATGATCTAGAAATAACATTAAGTGCTATATTCACAATTTCCTTTTCTGGAATAACTTATTCAATAGATTTTAGTTGATCTCTCAATTAAGAAATCCTCACAAAGTATGAAGCTACAGTGTTATCCTTAATTGTCTTTGTGTCACGAAGCTCATTCTTCAAACTCATCACTTGTCCAATATTTCTGACTGCAAAAAGGTTAGTTAGGGCATCGTACATCTTCTTGGATGAGT
>JASDQU011176801.1:12597-35516 GCA_032191745.1 Picea mariana
TCACGTTTTGTTCCAGATCCAGGTGGATCTGGGGAGATTGGTCTGTGTCCGCACTAACGAATTTATCCATAAACATAGGGTAATGGAAAAGGCCTTCTGAGCAAGTTGCATGGGGTGAGGAAATCTTGCTATAACAAATGCCCCCTAATATGAGAGGTCAGAGGAATATCTGTGATGGAAAAAATACATTATAATTCCTAGAAGTGGAGTAATGGAGACCTAGTTGGATGAACTAGTTGCTCATAAGAATATTACAATCCATAATGAATTTGTACACATGGCTACGAATTTGAATTACACTGCAGATCCATGTGGAAATATACCAAATAACTGTTCATGGCCATGAATAGGGAATACAAAAGTAGATACATGCCATAGGCTCTCATTGTCATGAACAAGGCCCAGTGAAAACTAGTCTCAAAATCAATCTGAAGATTTTTGTATACAATGGAGTACAATCTTCTCTCCCATGATCACTGAAGTCATATAGGTACTAGTCCAATGGATGATAACAACAACTTAGGAAAGCTGCGACTATGAACTGATGTATTCAATTCTTCTACACGATCCACCAAAGGTGCAAGTCTACATTATGTGAATAAAGGATTTGAGGTCGAACACAATGAGACTTCGTTTGATTAATGATCATTAATCTATACCATTAACAAATGCAAGAACACCTACCGATAATGAAAGTAGGCATCAAGGCACCAAGTACATTCTTGCAAGTGTGAATAAAGGTGTTGAGGTCGAACACTTGAATAATCCATCAATCAGGAGACATTGATGTATACCCAAATGTCGATGGCTTGAAAACCTACCACTGATGAATGCAATCCTGTAGGTACTCCTAGAAGTCTAAGTCTCATTTCCAGAATAGATGGGCTCAAGTTGATGGAAGGAGACCTGCTAAAAGGAGAGCATTAAGGAATCTCTCATCATTCAACATGAGGTACAAAGTAGGATTTTGATGATTTGGAGGAACTTAGACGAAGAACATGTTCATGAACCAACGACCCTGTGTGTCTTTTGCATGCACTAGATGGAAGTAGTGCACGAAAAAGGCCCTCTGAATAGTAGCTAATGAGGAAAACTGCCGACAAAGACGAGGAAACCACCAATAAGGATAATGGAATCCAAGACACTGCACAAATCCCAATGTGTGAATAGATTTCTTGTCATCGAACACAAGGGAAACCCCCCAGTAAACGACCAATGAGGAGAAGTCGACTGCTGGGTTCAAGGTTATCTACCCATAAGGAAAGTAGGACCATGGTGCATGGTAGGACTACACATTCATGTAAATCTGAGACAAACTAAAGGTATGGCTTACATGCAAAGTAAAGAGTTACGAGAAATGGCCAACACGGGCTGATAGACATCCTTTGAACAAGAGCATGAGACATATGGATGAATTTGGCAACATAGACTCAATGATGAAACTTTGTGATGTAGGAGGCACCAATAAAACTCTTCATAGGGACTAGAAGAGTAACCAGTCGGGGGAGTAAACTCTAAGTAACGAGCTCAACTTCCTAAGGTCATGCTAATCCCAAAATTTTGATGGCAAGCGGACTCAAAATTTTCTGCTCTGTTCAAAGGCGAAACGACTGTTGCCAACATAAGATAATATTATTTTCTTGCCTGTATTTTTTTGTTTTTTCTCATATTCAAATGAATGCTATGATACAGAGGAGTAAACGAGTGTCACGAGTAAACAACTAGTTCCAATAGTGGAACATACCTATGCTCAATGCAAGGAGGTGCATTCAGGATATGGGCACTTGGGGGAATGTTTCCTCTTGGGTTATAGGGTGTCAAGTTGCAAAAGATATAAACAAGGCTTTGCTTGGATGATGTTTCAAAATGCTGAGGTTATAGGATTATAATGCGAAGGAGAGAACCGAAAATAGGCTCAATAATGCAAGTACGAGAATGATATGCAATTACAAATTAACTCCAAAGAATGTCCTTTTTCGTAAATTTAGTCCCCTAGGCCCGAAAAAGTATAAAACAATACCCAGGAGAACTCTTCTAGACACTAGTGACTAGAGTGTTCCTTTTTCGAAATTAGTCTACTTGGTCTGAAAAAGGGTTAAACTTACACCAAATAGACTTCCTTTCAAATCCAATTAATGAGTGTGAAAGAGACAAGTTCACTCGACAATCGTTTTGCTTTTTGAGAGAGTCGGAAAATAGCTTAAACAAGACTCGGGGATGCTGTTCTAAGAAGCATATCATGGGGGAGGCCAGGGCTCTCATGCAAGACTTCTATGGAAATTCAAAAACTCACAGAAAACTGAAAAAAGATTGGGAAAACCAAAATATTTCCAAGTCGAGGAGGATAAAATGCCAATATGATTTGCAGTGATTGGACTGGTGGCTGTTGGTTGTGACATTTGAGACCAAGGTTTTGGGAAAGACTGGTTTTGAGAAATTATGGGCCAGGAAGGGTTCTGGTATACACCATGGCCTTGTCTGGCAGGATAGTATCCTCCTCCAAACTGGTTCATAAAGGGGTGTAAGGGCATTGACACCGAGGAAGCCGCCTGCGAAGAGAAAGCGACACGACAAGGGTTAGTCATGTGAGGATATATGTTGCTCCCAGACGAAGCAACTTTGTGAAGGGGTTTTCCCATACTATAAATATGAAACACCAGAGGACAGATGGAGGTCAACCATGGAAAATGTGTTCATAGGAATCGACATAGCGGAAGAAAAATAGATGGATGGTATGTAATAAGTAGAATGACTGCCCATTTGAGCACTTTCTCCTTGAAAAGTGAAGTTAGGATTGGATTTGTAGGAAGGAAGATCACAACCTCCTATCGTAAGAGTTGGTTGAGGGATATGGCTCCCACCAAACTAAAAGGGATAATAAGGAGGCATCATGCCCCCAGACCCAAAACTAGGATTCACATAAGACGACGAGATAGAGGATAGAAAGTGTGAAGACATGTCTGGAATACCATGAGAAAAATGATTAGAGGCCCAAGGTATTGGATGAGTATCATGATTCGACATACCACTCAGAAATACACAAGGATTCATCCCCATGGAACTAGCAAAGACCATGGTCTGGGTAGTGCTAACTAAGGGAGTCACCGGGGCTCCACTAACCATAGAAATGAAGACTCATGACACAATACAAAATCGTGAGGCGAACTAACAATAAAAAGGCACACCAAAAATAAACAAAAAGGCCAATATGCACAAAAATATGATAAAATGCCTGAAAAGGGCCTCCCTCCCTAAAGTAGGTATGCCTTGCTCGAGAGAGGCCTGAGAATCCCTTCCAAAGAACGAAGGTATTAGAATCGGTTATTAGGGCCCTCGTGGGCTTAACAATGAGTCGGTAAAATCCCCCCGGAGAGGTAATCCTCCATAAAGGCTATGTGTTGCTGACCTTTATCTGACCCAGGGTACCTGCAGAATAACCCCTACAAGTAACCTATGTGACTACCTATGTCAAGCAACTAAGCCACCACAATATAGCCGATGCGCATGTGAACAATCGTAAGTCAGGTCCACCATATGGGCAGGGTAACAAATCCTGAAATCTCTAAAGCACTACCTCTGAAAGAGGTAAAGGTACTAGAAAGACCCCCATATATGAATAGATCCACACAAATATCTCTGATGATAAGAAGGTATTGGGGGGATATCCCCTCAACCAACCTTGTGCAACCTCATGCTTAACTCTGGTGTGAGAAGAGCCTCTTGACGTCACAATTATACAATGGATTTCAACACTCCCTTAGTTAGACACATATGTTGATTTTAATAGCCTTGGATAAGTTTACTCACAAAATCCTATTCAAGGGCTCTAAATCTTAAGCTATTTTGTGCACCCTGAAAAATAAAATMATTTCTAATCAATTTTAAATTTATCAACGTTACTTTTAGTGGATTTTCTTACTCAAAAGGTGCGGTCTTGAAACTAATGATGTTATGACTCARCAAGTAAAATAAATGAATATGAATGAAATGCAAAGTCCTAAGTTCAATTYCCAATAAATGATAATATTTTCAAAATGCAACTTTCAATTTAATTCCGTAATTTCAAATAAGATGAAATCTTTCCATACATGTACTAAGATCAATGATAAGAACCCAAAAGATCAAATGCCAACAATACAAAATGTATTTTTTTTTGTATTTTTCAATATAATAGAATGAAAATGAAAGGACTGAACAACAACTTGGTATAAATATCCTAGTATATGTAAACATAGACAAACCAAGTATAATACTAGGAAGCAAACAACCAACCCAAGATGCAAGGAAACCAATGAAAAGGATGATGAGAAAGAAAAAACTGCCCGAAAATTCAACCAAAGAAAGGTTTCCTATCACTCTGCAGGCACTTAACAGTCATGACGGAGACCTAAGAAGACTCAAAAACCATCAAAACTTACCTAGCAAACATAAAACTCAACAATCAATCAAAAAATGATGATGTACGTGATTGTTTAAGAGAAAACGACGTATATATGCTTCCTACAGAACGACATCTCGCGTATGTATGCGACTGTCAGGGAAAAAACTATGCATATGCATTGAATCAATGCTAGGTTAAGGATAAGGCCAAGGAACTCAGACTCAAAATGAGCAGAGGTTGTCAAGCAATTAGATGACAAGAAACTCAAGATAAACGAGAGAAATCAAAGGAGAAAAACAATCCAAACCCTGAAAAGAAGATTTCATCCCCAGTATGGTCGCCAATTCTGTTACGAGGAAAATCACTCTATGGCATGGGGTAAACCAGAACGAATGGAAATGACTGAAGAAATCAACTCTAATATCAAGTATGCTATATCAACAAATATGCTAACAATACAAGATAAAGAGCCAACCTCATCCAGACGTTCGATGAAGTCCACCATTGAGCACTTGACTCAAAGAAATACACCTGCAACTTGTCCTCAACAACCAAGATACGCAAGAATATGATTATAATATATAAAGTTAGCACATATAATAGAATATTCCATCAATATTCATAACAACTACGCCCATGGAATAACAATTCAAATATTTTCAAGATATTAATTGGATGAGAAAAGAGTATTTCTATTAAAATGTAATCAACAAAAGTGTATGAATGGAAAACTTTCATGTCGGCACGTTCGGAACCGAGAATCTTAGTCCCTTCCATCTGGGCCTCCACCACTTCAATCCTCCACCAAAGGTAAGATCATATAAGAGAGAAAATGAGGTTCTCCATGAAATAGGGAAGATCTTGAGGGCTGAAGAATGTGTTCAGACTTAAAAGGAAAAAGGGATGCAGACTCAATATGAAGTGAAAAATTTCTTCATACTAACTTTTCTCTCAAAGTTGAATTCTTCTCCCCTTCTCCACAGCTTGGATATGGCCCATTTATAGCCTTCAAATGGAACTCGTGAAGTGACATGGAAACTCGACACCATTTTTTATTTTTGGGCACAAAACCCGATGTACGCAGGCTGTAATGGTGCAACTTGCGTATACACATGCTGTATAGCTGTTAGGGCGCATATATGTGGAAAAATACAATTTTTATCTCTAGGAAATACAAAAAGGGACTTCAAGTCTACATAGGGAAATGAAAAAGGCCTTCTTAGAAAGTTGCATGGGGTGAGGAAAATCTTGCTATAACGGAGGTTCTCCAGGGGAATGACCTACCCAGTCACAAAATTAAGATAGAGAAGACCATGAAGCATAAGAGGTTCCACCAGGAAATACTTATGGAGATGACTTAGCTGATGCACCAAAACTAGGGCTATAGGAACCACGCGATGCTATTCCACAAGGGAAAATTATTTCCACAACTTGGGTAAGTATCACACACTCCTTACCCATTTATGTATCTCTGGTAAAAAAAAACAAAATATTAAGAATGAAGCTTCAAATTAATTTGAAAATGTTAAAGGATGAGTTGGATGAGCAAAGAGAACATGAGAAATCAGGTTACCTTGCAAAAAGTCCTCTTAATGCAGGGGAACCCTTCACCAGTTCACAAGAAATAACTCAACTCAAAGAGAAAAAGGAAGTAGTTGTCTAGGATACACATTTTATGTTAGCTTATAAGGAAACTAAGACATAAAAAAAGCAAGAACAAACATATAACATGGGAGTTCTAGTAGAAAAGGATATCAATATGGAAAAGGAGGAAGAAGAAGAGGTAACCTGTGGTGTCAGTGACCTCCATGGTCACCGTGATTTCTCTAACACTGAGTGATTTTTGGTTGCATGGGGACATGCAAAAATTTTGGGCTAGGGGAGATGACCAATGCCTAAATTAACATACTTTCACACTCATATGTATGTGGGCCTATGCCAGTGAAGTATCTAGCAACATCTGTTTACTATGTGGCATTCATAGATGAATTCTCAAGAAAGACTTGGATGTACCTGAAAAAGACGAAATATGAAGTATTTAACAAGTTCCAAGAATTCAAACATGAAGTAGAAAACTTGACAAATACAAAGATCAAGATGCTAAGATCTGATAATGGAGGAGAATACATCTCCAAGGAGCTCATTGCCTTTTGTAAAATAACTGGGATTAGGAGGGAGCTAATTGCCCCATATAATCCTCAACATAATGGTGTGGCAGAAAGAAAGAATCGTTCCATTGAAGAATTTTTTAAGGCAATGATGAATGAAGATAATCTATCCATGTTTCTTTGGGGAGAAGAAGCTATGACAATCGTATATATTATGAATAGAAGTTCTCATCGTATACTGAAGAACATGACTCCAGAAGAAGCCTTCTCCGAAAATAATCCAAGTGTGGAACACTTAAGGATCTTTGGATGTCTTGTCTATATCCATGTTTCTAAGGGAAAAAGGAAAAAATTGGAAACTTTAGGAAATAAGGGAATATTCATCGGATATAGTGAGACATCAAAAGCTTGCAAAATCTATGTCCCAAGTCAACAGAAGGTTGAAATCAATAGGGACATGGATTTTGATGAGAATATTTCCTTGAGGAAATCTATAGAATATTCCATGGAATCCAACGATGAAGAAGAACATGAATATCCCAAGGAAGAAAGCACATGTTCTCCAGAACATCCCAATGAAGAACTAGACCAACCACTTGAACCTGTAGAACCAGTTGTTGTACCAAAGAACATAAAATGACCAACATGGATAGAATCCACATTACAGGAAGTAGAAATACATAAAGCTCCTAATGGAACCTTCAAGGAAAGAAAGAGGCCCAAAATATTCTATAGTTATAAGGAACTCATGACAAGTCTTGTCAATACAAAACCTTCCACTGTTGAAGAAGCAGTCAAGAAGAAATAATGGAAGGAATCTATGATGGAATAATATCAATCCATCATGAAAAATGATGAATGGGAAATTGTGCCTAGACTTGAAGGAAAGTTTGTAGTAACTTCAAAATTGGTTTACAAGATAAAATATGCAGTAGATGGGAGTATCGATAAAGACAAGGAAATATTTGTGGCTAGAGGGTTCTCCCAGTAGGAGGGAGAAGACTATGATGAGACGTGTGCTCCAGTTGCCAGATATACCTCTATTAGATCCATCATATCTCTTACAACATATGTGGGTTGTATTTTACATCAGATGGATGTAAAGACCGCCTTTCTCAATGGATTAATTGAGGAAGGCGTATGCATAGAGAAACCTCAAGGTTTTGAGGTACACCTAAGAGAAACTGATGTATGCAGATTAAAGAAGGCCTTGTATGGACTCAAGCAATATCTAAGAGCTTGGTATGCATGAATTGACAGTTACTTGACGAGACTTGGATTTTCCAAGAGTTATGCTGATCCAAACCTTTATTACAAGGTTGTGAATGATGCACCTATGATCCTGTTACTATATGTTTAGGATTTGTTTCTAGCAAGTGCATAACCTCTCATTATTCAGTGTAAGATGGAGTTAGCCTCTGAATTCGATATGAAGGATCTTGGTCTCATGTATTATTATTTGGGACTAGAAGTATGGAAGGCCACAAAAACGTGTTGAATTATTCCTAGGGAAAGGGAAGTATGTTGTAAATATACTTCAGAATTTTGGGATGATGGATTGCAAATCCATGGAAAGTACCATGGTGACAGATCTGAGGAAGTTGAGAGACTCTGATTTTGATATAGTAGATTCGTTCCTATACCGACATTTGATTGTCTTATTGATGTATTTGGTTAATACCCGACCATACGTTTGCTTTTCTGTAAACACGTTGAGCCAGTTTCAGATGGAACCTAGACATGAGAATTGGATAGCTGCAAAGCACATTTGGAGATATCTTTGTGGGATGTAAATTATGGGTTGAGATATGTCTCAAACAATGATGTACATCTACATGGATTTACCAATTCAGATTGGGCAAGCAGTGCAGATGATAGAAATAGTAATTCTGGTATGTACTTCAATGTTGGTTCTACTATGATATCATGCACTAGCAGGAAACAAAAGTATGTTGCACTCAACACTGTAGAAACATAGTATATTTCAACTTGTGATGCTTGTATGGAAGCAATATGGATTTGTAAGCTAGTTTATGGGCTATTTGATCAGGTACTGGATTCAACTGTGATATATTGTGATAATTAGAGCTGTGTTAAGCTTTCAGAGAACCCCATGTTCAATGATAGATCAAAGCACATTGAGATCAAGAACTATTTTATTTGTGATAAAGTCCAGAAGGGAGAAGTTATTCTCCAATACATCTCCACTGATGAGTAGACAACTAATATTTTGACAAAGCCTCTGTCCAAGATAAAATTTTCATACTTGAGGGACAAGATGGGACTCATGGAGATTTCTCCCTTGGTTGAAAGGGAGGAGATGAATTCCTTGGTTGGGAGGGAGTGTTGATATATGGAATCATGGATAGTTAGTTTGCTGGTGGACATACATTCTCCAGAAGGAGAATGGTCCAGGAAGAACATATTGTTGGTGGATAGACATTCTCCCCATGGAGAATGGTCCAGGTTGATAGATTTTTGACGTATCATGGACTGGTATTTTCTTAAGGCAAAAATTGTGGCTCAATTAGGAAAATGGTCCAAGACCGATATTCTCTTGACGTATAGTTAATGGCTTGATCAGGTTGAATAGTCTGCCCCCTAAGGACTTGGCATCCTGATTAGGGTGGTTGATACGAGACTGATATTTTCTAAGGCACATATGGGTAGAGATTGATATCTATGGTACATATGGTGACCTGATTAGAAAATAGTCTGAGACTGACATTCCTGTAGGAATGGTCTCTGTATCCCATGGCGTGGATTTCAACATCTAGGAGGACTGACATTCTTCTAGGAGGTATGTCCGGATTAGAAGAATTGTCCTTGTAGCCCATTACGGGGCATTCAACATCTATTGGGACAATCACTCTTATAGGACATATGTCTGGATTAGAAGAATGGTTCCTGTATCACTATGTTGAGTTTTAGGGTCCTAATCCTCACATAGGTAGAACAATATATTCGGTTGTAATAAAGGTCAATATTAATAAGGCCTTTCAATAAAATAGAATAAGGCGGATGTAAGAAGACCTAATAGAATCTTCCACTTCTAGAAGGATATTCCTCTAGATGCTTCTTTTAATAGACATATTTAGTATAAATAGGAGTCGAGGGTATGAGAACCCTAGCTTGGATAATATTGTAATAGAGTGCTGCTCAACTGGAGGTTGCCCCCTCGAAGAGGCCTATGAACATTGCTTTCAGAATCAAAGTGCTATTTCTGTTGTTGTTCTTATATCATTTCAGTGCTATTGTGATGATTGTTCTGGTTATATTGTTGTTATTCTTCCATTTCTCGCATTTTATTTCTATTTTTCATACTTTTTATATTTGGTATATTACAAGTGGTATCAGAGAACTTTCCTCGGCAGAAAGTGTGGGTTAATTTTTTTCAGGGTAGAGACGTATTCCGATGTCTTTAATCCATAGAGATCTGTCATTACGCGCATAAACCCGCGGTTGAGGGATTCATACACGCAGGAAATACAAGTGGTACTTAAGCGCACATATGTTGGCCACCCTTGTAACTCCTGTTGCTACCCCTTCGAGTGGTATCACTTCAGACAACACCTGTGTACAAATCAACCTAGATTACCTGAAGCCCTCTTTAGATAAACTGATCGACCGCTTGACTGATATAGTGTCACCGAGAACAACACTCAGGACGATACTTTATAGTACCTAAGTAGTCAGGTAGTATGGATAAGGGTACGGTCTATCCTCCTTAGTTAGTGCCCTGAGATATTTGGCCTAGTACTACTGTTGGACCCCACACGTATATCAGAGAGCTATAGCACAGGGAAAACCCTTGTCTGTAGAACCCTTGAATACCTAACCCTTGGGGACATAAACATAAACAAATTAAAACAAACAAGATCTATTTCTGTGAAACTATGTTCGGGTTGCCAAATCACTACAAATTTCTTCCTGGTTAAGCATTTGGGCATTTCATCACTGCAGTATTCTTTAGACCGGAGTATAACTCAGCAGGTAAAAAAAAAAAAAAAGTCTGGAAATTTTTTCACCATTATTTCAGACCTATTCCATTGGATTCATCTCTTCGCCCTTATCACATTCATCCATATCATTTTTCGGAAAACAATTTGACCCCACCTGCCCCTTTTCAGTTCCCCCATCCTCATGGCCCATACCCGTAGCCAAGGCTTGGAAGCTCTCTTCAAGACCTTGCAATCTGGTCTCATAGAGACCCAACAAGAAGTGAAACAACTCAGTGCCAATGTTGCCACCATCAATACAACCATGTAGTTCTCAATGGAGGAAATCAAACAAGACCTCACCACCCATCTTGAATCTGTCTTTTTGACACTCTACACCAAACTGCATATCCCTACAGATAACCCTTCCTCTTCCTCACCTCCACATACTGAAGGTGACCATTCCTCTCAGAACCATCACTTTCATAACCATCACTTTCAACGTGACCTACGCCTTCCGTGGGTGGATGTCACCAAATTTGATGGCTCAGACCCCACTGGTTGGGTAACCGAAATGGAACATTATTTCTCTTTATACAACATTACATATGACTTGGCCAAACTTCGGTATGGTGTTCTCCATCTACATCAAGAATGTTGGCAATGGTGGCAATGGAGAAAAACTTCTCGTCAAGGGTATATTGCTTGGACACACTTTGTGGCAGAGATTTATGAATGCTTTGACACTGACACCAATCATTTGGGTCGTTTGACAAAGTTGAAACAATTAGGAATAGTGGAAGACTTTATAGCTGACTTTGAGCACCTGGATTTTAGAACAGAGGGCATGTCTGATGCCTTTTTCCGAGAGTGTTTTATCAGCGGCCTCAAGGATGAGATTCGGGCCCATGTCCTCATGGATTGACCTCAGAGTTGGGTGGAGGCTACTAAAAGAGATAAAGAAGCACAATAGGTTGTATCTTCTCAAAACTGAAAACCCTCCTTTATCCCTCGCCCTAAACCAATAAATTCCACTACTCCCTCTGCTCCACTAAAGATCCAAAAATTGACCAGGGCTGAAATGGATGAATGCCAACTCAAAGGCCTTTGTTATAACTATGATGAAAAATATTTCCTAGGCCACAAGTGTAAAGAACAAAATATTTTTATGGCCATCTCCGAGGATATTTCAGAAGAGGATGTAGAAACTCCCCTTATGTCTGAGTCGCCTGAATCCACTAACATAACCCCTCCCTCAAACCCTCTCGAAGTAGAACCGGTCATTTCCCTCAATGCTCTCACTAGCTTCTCTGCTCCCCAAACCCTCAAGCTAATCGGTTACATCAAGCATCAGAAGGTCATCATTCTGGTTGATAGTGGAAGCACCCATAATTTTATTCATCGCCGCATCCATAATTTCCAAATCATG
The DNA here is from genome assembly GCA_032191745.1 of Picea mariana. Lineage (NCBI taxonomy): Eukaryota > Viridiplantae > Streptophyta > Pinopsida > Pinales > Pinaceae > Picea > Picea mariana. The sequence continues at coordinate 24,454 of JASDQU011176801.1, forward strand.
ATTGCTAATGGTGGTTCCATGAAATGTGGAGGGCGTTGTGAAAATGTGCGTCTCCAAATTGGTGACTACCACCTGAAATCCCATATGTTTTCTATCGACATGGGAGGTTGTGACATTGTGTTGGGTGCAGACTGGCTAAGGGCTTTGGGTCCCATTCTCATGGATTTTAAATACTTAACCATGCAATTCGATCAGGAGGGCCACCAATATAAGTTCCAAGGCATCACCACCGGTTCACCTGAGATCATTAGTTCCCATCGCATGGAAAAGATGCTCAAAAAAGGTCATTCTTATCGCCCAACTCCATACCATACAAACAATAGAGACACCCTCGATCCCACAAGACCTCCAAGCCATCCTTTCTAAACATCAATTGGTCTTTTCCACTCCCCAAGGACTCCCTCCTTCCCGTGGTGTTCATGATCATTCCATTCCCCTTGTACCCGGAAGCCTTCCTCCCAATATCCGTTTGTATCATCACTCCTTTTCCCCAAAAAATGAAATTGAGAAAATGGTTCAGGAACTCCTTAATGCAGACATTATCCACCCTAGTACGAGCCCCTAATCTTCTCTTGTGGTCATGGTCCTGAAGAAAGAAGGTTCTTGGCGAATGTGTCCTAACTTTCGTGCCCTCAACAAACTTACCATCAAAGACAAATTCCCCATTCTTGTCATTGATGACCTCCTGGATGAATTGAGTGGCGCCCAATTCTTCACTAAACTTGATCTTCGTCCGATCTACCACCAGATACGTATGAAAGAGGTAGACATTCCCAAGACTGCCTTTAGAACTCATGAAGGCCACTATGAGTTTTTGGTCATGCCCTTTGGCTTGTGTAATGCCCCATCCACCTTCCAAAGCCTCATGAATCATGTCTTTTGTCCTTTTCTCTGCCATTTTGTCTTAGTTTTATTTGATTATATCCTCATCTATAACAAAACCTGGACAAACCATCTTGTTCATGTGGATCGAGTTCTCCATATACTCTCTCAGTAGCAAGTTTTCCTGAAACAGTCTAAATGTGCTTTTGGCACTTTAGAAGTAGAATACTTGGGTCATTTGATTGGCAAGGATGGTGTCAGGGTGGATCCTAAAAATATTGAAGCTATGCAATACTGGCCTCACCCAAAGACTCTTAAGAGCTTGTGTGGATTTCTGGGCTTAACAAGGTATTATCACAAGTTTGTTAAGAATTATGGGAATATTGTAACACCTCTCACTACTCTCCTCAAAAAGAACTCTTTCACTTGGACTCCAGCCGCTGCTCAAGATTTTCAAACCTTGAAGATGGCCATGTGCACCACTCCAATCCTTGCCCTTCCCGATTTCACAAATACCTTTGTGTTGGAATGTGATGCCTCAGGGAAAGGAATTGGTGTTGTCCTTATGCAAGAGGGTCGACCTTTGGCCTTTACCAGCAAACAACTATATGAAAGAAATCTGGGCAAATCCATCTATGAAAAGGAAATGTTGGCTATTCTGCATGCTGTTGATATGTGGTGCCCTTATCTATTGGGGAAACATTTCCAAATTAAGACAGACCATCAAAGCCTCAAGTATTTTCTGGAACAACACATTTCCTTCGCAGAACAACCAAAATGGGTGACTAAGCTCTATGGATATGATTATGAGATCATTTACAAGAAAGGCAAAGACAATGTGGTTGCGAATGCACTTTCCTGAAAATATGAAGATGAAGGATACATTTTTTCTCTTTCATTCATTGTACCACATTGGCTCCAAGCCGTTCACCAGGAATGGCTACAAGATCCCAAAAGTTCACATCTGATCCAACAATTGCAGTCCAATGCTCCAACTTCCCAGGGTACTCTTGGCTCCATGATGAACTTCGATACAAAGGCCATTTGTATTTAATTAAACAATCAAAGCTTAAATCCACAATACTTTCTGAGATTCATGCTACACCCACAACAGGGCACTCCGGGTTCACTAAAACCTATAACAGGGTCAAATGTTCCTTTTTCTGGGATGGTATGAAACAAGACATTCATAATTTTGTCGCTAAATGTGATGTGTGTCAACACAACAAGGGAGAAACAGTCAAATCTTCGGGCACACTACAACTAGTCCTGATTCCAACTGCTATTTGGAAGGATATCTCTATGGATTTTATTACCGGCTTACCCAAATCGGGAAATAAGTCAGTCAACATGGTAGTTGTTGATTTCCTTTCCAAGTATGCTCATTTCTGTGCCCTTCAACACCCGATTACAACATCCACAGTGGCTCAAATTTGCATGGATCAGGTCTTCAAGCTTCATGGCATGCCACACTCTATTGTTTCTGATCGCGACCCAACTTTCATAAGCAATTTTTGGCAAGAACTGTTCAAGATACAAGGCACCGAATTTCATCTCAGCACAACTTATCATCCCCAAACTGATGGCCAAACGAAATTTGTCAACAAGTGTTTGGAAACATATTTGAGGTGTTTTGCCTCAAAAAAGAAAAATCAGTGGGCTTAATGGTTACCCCTAGCTGAATGGTGGTACAACACTTCATACCATACAACTACACACATGACTCCTTTTGAAGCGGTATATGGACATAAGCCACCTTCAGTTCTCTCATACTTACCAGGTGCCTCGAAGGTCCAGGCGGTTGACCAAACACTTGCAGCTCGAGAGGCTATTCTCCGTACCCTCAAAGAGAATTTGGTCATGGCACAGAATTGCATGAAGCAACAAGCAGATCAAGGTTGCTCAGAACGTCAATTTGCAGAAGGGGATCAGGTGTTTCTTCGACTACAACCTTACAAGCAAACTTACCTCAAGGCCGAGCATTGTCAGAAGCTAGCGCCCAAATTTTATGGTCCTTATACCATTCTTAAGCACGTGGGACAAGTAGCCTATCAATTATCTTTGCCCAGCCATTCGAAGCTACATCCTTTTTTTCATGTTTCATACTTAAAGAAGGTGATTGGAGCTAAGTGCCAAATTGAAACCAACCTTCCTGAGTTAGCTGAAGAAGGATCCATTTGGCTACAACCAGAAGTAGTTTTGGACCAACTTGAGCGTCTCCTATGTCAGAGAACCATCAAGGAATTTCTAGTCCAGTGGAAAGCTACAACTCCAGCAGATGCCAGTTGGGAACTAGCTACCATTCTGTAGCAATTTCCTCATCTTAAGCCTTGAGGACAAGGATTTTTTTAAGGGGGCGGACATGTTAGGGTCCTAACCCGCACATAAGTAGAACAATATATTCGGATGTAATAAAGGCCAATATTAATAAGGCATTTCAATAAAATAGAATAAGGAAGATGTAAGAAGACCTAATAGAAGCTTCCACTTCTATAAGGATCTTCCTCTAGATGCTTCTTTTAATAGACATATCTCTTATAAATAGGAGTCGAGGGTATGAGAACCCTAGCTTGGATAATATTGTAATAGAGCGCTGCTCAACTGGAGGTTGCCTCCTCGAAGAGGCCTATGAACATTGCTTTTAGAATCAAAGTGCTATTTCTGTTGTTGTTCTTATATCATTTCAGTGCTATTGTGGTGATTGTTCTAGTTATATTGCTGTTATTCTGCCATTTCTCGCATTTTATTTCTGTTCTGCATACTTTTAATATCTGGTATATTACATTAAGTGAGTGACTTATGCGATTAACTCTTTTGATTGTGATGAGTCCAACACATGACTTATTCAACATCATACCCGATTACTCAGATGGAGTATGGCCTCTAGAGATGATGCAAAAGATGATATATTTTGATGCCAGGATGCTATCAAATGATACTGATAGTGATGATGATGCTCATGACTTGATCTGTGTGATCATGAGATATCCTATGTGGCTATGATGATTCTTCCTGTAGAATGGTCTGCAAGACTATGTGAGTCTTTCCCATACCATGTGAAATGGATGCATGTGTTTGAGACCATTACAATTAATACCTCCCTAGCTAGGAGGGAGTGTTGATATTATGGTGGATGTGAGAGGTATCGACCTCCATGTGTAACCTCTGACTAGAATAGAATATTCTAGAATCTAGAGAAAACCTAAATGGATGTGTAAGAACCCTAGAAGACAAGTCGACTCAGTGAAATAAATAATATTAAAGTATTACCCTCTAGAAAGAGAATTTGGCCTAGAACGTTTACAAGGATCACTATAAATAGAGGGCACTTGAGATCATTTATAGAATCAAACAGTCTCACTCAAGATAAGTGGTGTGCAAGTCTAGAGGAGTAGTGAAACTACAACCAATGGAGTTGAGAACTAGTTTTGGTCTATGGTTTGGGAATTTTTGCTTGGTGCAATATCTTTGGAAGAAAGGTGCACTCTCTCTTGGTTATATGTTGGGTCTATTGTTACTTCTAGAATCATTCTATCTGTCAAAGGTTACGATGCTCAAGGGTGGCTACGTGCCTATGGTTGGGTGACAATATTGTGATATTGTCTATGGTTAAACGAGCACATCCAATATTTTAATACTCAGTTCACATGACGACTTGTTAGACACCCGATGGAAAACTACAATATAAAGAATAGAGTAGCAAGACCATATCACCCATAGGAAAATGGACAAGTAGAGGGAACTAATAAGATACTTGAGACCATCATCACTAAAACTGTCAGATTACATCTCAAGGACTAGGCCGATAAAATCCCCAAAGATTTATGGTCCTACAAAACCACATGGGGGACTACTATAGGATACACACCCTATGAGTTACTATATGGAAAAAGAGTACTACTACCCATTAAGACATAAATCCAAACACTTAGGACAACAATACAACTTGGGTTGGACCTATCATAGGCATAAAAACAAAGACTGCTTCAAATTAATGAGTTGGACGAGCTATAACAAGATGCCCTACATTGAGCCATAGTGATACAACACCAAAGGGACAGATGGAATGATAAGTTTATCAAGAAAAAGAAGTTCAAAGATGGATACTAGGCATTATTATTTGATTCTAGGTTCAAGGAATTTAGAGGAAAATTTCGCACTAGGTGGCTTGGTCCATATAAGATTGATATAGTATATGAAAAATGTGGCCATCAAACTAGATACCATAGATGAAGACATAATTCCTCTAATATCTAATGGACATATAATTTTTTTATATCATCAACCCCTATCAAAGGAATCATTTTTGAGGAATATTGGAAGTGTATGGCTTGATAGTGATCTGGAAGTTGTTCAGGATGAATGAGTCCTGACTCAATAATCTATGTTCTTCTTGTTTTCTGAAAAAAAAAAAGAAAAAAAGAAAAAATGGAAATGTGAAAACCAACCTAGATGGTGCATTAAAAAAAAAGGAACCTGGAATAAACAAGAAGGGAACTTTACAATTTCATGATGGTTATGTCAGGATCCTTCTCAATAAATTTTAATAAATACCTGCTTTTTTCTAATAATTTTTTTTTTTTTTTCAGCATTTGCATGGGAAAATAATGTTGCTACATTTTCTGTTGCTGCAATTCATGTTGTTGCAACTCCTATTGCTGCAATTCTTGTTGCTTAAATTCCCTTTACTGCAACTTCCTTTTCCATAACTATTCCCATTGTTGCAATTCCCTTTTCCACAACTAAACCCTTTTGTTGCAACTCCACTTGCATCCCTCCTTCATTTCACAAATATCCCTTATCTCATTCCCTTGGCTACAACTCCACTTGCAACCTTCCTTAATTTTGAAAATATCCCTTCTCTCATTCCCTTGGATGCAACTCCACTTGCAGACCTCCTTCATTTCACAAATATCCCTTCTCTCATTCCTTTTGCTAATACTCCACTCGCAATTTGATTGCCTTTCTCAAATCTCAACCCTCTCATTTTTGTTGCTGCAGCTCCGTTGCTGCGACTCATGTCACTACAACATTTCTTACAACTTTATTCCTTTTTTTCACTTTTCACCCACACCTTTTCTCTTGCACCACCGATGCTACAATTCCTCTCTACACCAGTGAGATTCATCGCCAGTGCTGCATCTTTGTCACCACAACTCCCTTTGTTGCGACTCTTCTTATGGCTTTCACTTCGGGAGTAGGGTCATTCCTGCACTTCTAGTTGGGATAATTAATAATGTCTAAGTTGCAATTCTGGTTAGGACCATTAATGTGACTCTTTATTCTACCGTCACAAATCCATCAACACTGTAATCATACAACCACTTGAGTTAAGACACGAAAAGTATGAGTTCCAATAAGAATTTGCAATGAGTATTTTTAATGGCATGTGTCTATTATCATTCCTCCATAACTGCCACCTCAAACCATCATTTCTATATTCATGATCTGCATACCCACCACCCTTATTGCCACAATTCCAAATTTTCAACCTGATAACACGCATTGCCCCTACAAACACAAGAAATCATAGTTAGAAACGAAAAGGAACCATGGGAGGTTCATTGATACGTAGGGAGCCTATTGAACCAATGCTACTTGAGGTTTATGACAACATCAAACAAATTCTGGGACAAGCTGGCTGGATGGAATATGTGCTACAACTATAGGAATATGATGATGAAATCGCTCTGAAAATTTCCCTGAATTATAGAGCCGAACACTCCACAGTATCAGGTGCATAGGTAGAGGTCACTGAGGAAATAATGGCATAAGTCACTGGGTTACCTCAAATAGGTGAGAGATGTTATACTAGAAGGATTTCATAGCAAAAAATTATGAGGCAGTTCCTTGAGCCAGGAGAGGCCTTAGTAGAGAAGGGTATAATATTTAAATGTCAGTGTTTGCACACCCATGGTAAGATGTGGGTATCTTTGTACAATGATATTTCACCTGTAAAGGTCACTATGGACTTGTCTACATTCAACACATCCACCTGCTTGACTATCTACGCCATAATCGACCAATTAACATGCCATACATTTTATTCTAGATGCTACAGACTATGGAAACACTCTTCCAATGAGTAAAGAACCCCATAGAGGTCATATCACACCATGACCTTATCAAGATCTTGGTGGAGCATGCAATGCACAAGGAAGGTCACACCTAGAACAACATCGTCCATCCACCTGTTCTGCTGACTGAAAGTGAAGTGGCTGCACTTTAGGTAGCCCAATAGGTAACACTTGCACTTCTGACACTGAAAGAAGTTATGGATGCAACTCCTATGCCAAGTAACAATACTGTGTGTGTGGTGAGTTCAGATATTTCAACTCCTCCACCAAGGAATAACGCCACAGATACAGCTAACCCAAATTTTGTGACTCCTCCACCAAATAAATCCAGAAGGGAAACTAGGAAAAGGGGATAGCTTGACACAACTCCGGTGAAGGATGACCATGACAACGATGTGGAAATAATTGCCAGCATACCCCCCACAAAGAGACTTCGAGGGTTTAAGAAGAGGAAACCTYCCATGTCAAAGAAACTAAGAAAAACTACATGAATACAACTCAACATAAAAAGAGGAGARTTGCTAATCCCAAAGAACAAGACCAGGAGGGGAACCAGGAAATAAAAGAAGCAGAACTCTCCCTTGACACACAAGAAACGGAGGAGGACATTAACCTATAAKCTCACGAGGCCTTGGCTAACAAACAAGAACCAGACTAAGGCACTCTTGGTGAAGGCCTTATTGCTCTCTTGGAAACATATTCATATGAATAATATTTAGAGGTGAAAGCCCCCATTGACCCAACAATACCAGTGGGGAKCCATTMTGAAGAACAAGYTGCAACAGAGGCAGAGGACCCAACAAAAAGAAAATAGGAACACGAGGAAGAAGATTTCGTTGTTTCACCAAAACTAGCAGAAAACACTCCTCCAACACACTCTCCCAGGTCTCAAGAGCCACATATAGAGAAGCTAGAGAAATATGGAAATACAATAGACAAAGAGGTTTTACAAGTTCTCATTGATACAAAATTAAGCATACTTAAGGAAAACAAACAAGAAATAATGCCTCTTGTTGAATCAACAAGAGACACTCTTGATGAATCAAATGCTGCTACCCCAGAAGAGAATCAAGAAGTATAACTAGAGGTCCCTACTATTACACAAGAACCAATAGGAGGTTGTTACAAGGAAAATCACTCTATTGCATGGGGTAAACCACAACATACGGAAATAACTGAAGAAATCAGCTCTAATCTCAAGTATGCTATATAAAAAAATATGCTAACAAGACAAGATAAACAACATACCTCGTCCAAATGTTTGATGAAGTCCATCATTGAGCACTTGACTCAAAGCAATACACCTGCAATTTGTCCTCAACAACCAAGATACACAAGCATATGGTGATAATATATAAAATTAGCTCATATAATAGCATAATCCATCAATATTCATAACAAATACGACCATGGAATAACAAGTCAAATATTTGCAAGACATTAATTGGATGAAAAAAGATTATTTCTATTAAAATGTAAGCAACAAAAGTGTATGAATGAAAAAATTCCATGTCGGCATGTTCGGAACCGAGAAACTAAGTCCCTTCTAGTTGGGCCTCCACCACTTCAATCCTTCACTAAAGGAAAGATCATATAAGAGAGAAAATGAGGTTCTCCATCAAATAGGGAAGAGATTGGGGGCTAAACAATGTGTTCAATCTTAGAAGGACAAAGGGATGCAGACTCAATATGAAGTGAATAATTTCTCCAGAGTAAATTTGCTCTCAAAGTTGAATTCTTCTCCCCTTCTCCACAGCTTGGATATGGCCCATTTATATCCTTCAAATGGAACTGAAGGGCCGAGTCAGAACATTTCCAGTATATGGAAGGTCAAGGATCATGGATCTCATGAAGTGACATGGAAAACCGACACCTTTTTTTTAATTTTGGGCACAAAACTTGATGTACGCGGGTTGTAATGGTGCAACTTGCATATACGTATGTTGTATAGTTGTTAGGGTGCATAYATGTGGAAAAATACAATTTTTATCTCTTGGAATTGCAAAAAGGGACTTCATGTCTGCATAGGGAAATGGAAAAGGCCTTCTGAGCAAGTTTCATGGGGTGAGGAAAATCTTGCTATAACAAATGCCCCCTAATGTGTGAGGTCAAAGGAGTATTTGCRATGGAAAAAATACATTATAATTTCCAGAAGTGGAGTAATGGAGACCTAGTTGGATGAACTAGTTACTCATAAGAATATTACAATCCATAATGACTTTATACACATGGCTKCCAATTTKAATTACACTGCAGATCCATGTGGAAATATACCAAACAACTGTTCATGGCCATGAATAGGAAATGCAAAAGTAGATACATGCCATAGGCTATCATAGTCATGAACAAGGCCCAGTGAAAACCAGTCTCAAAATCAATCCGAAGATATCTGTATAAAATGGAGTACAATCTTCTCTCCCATGATCACTGAAGTCATACAGGTATTGGTCCAATGAATGATAACAACAACTTAGGAAATCCATGACTATGAAGTGATGTCTTCAATTCTTCTACATGATCCGCCAAAGGTGAAAGTCTACATCATGTGAATAAAGGAGTTGAGGTCGAACACAATGAGACTTCGTTTGGTTGCTGATCATTAAAGTATACTGTTAACAAACGCGAGACAACCTACCAATAATGAAAGTAGGTATCAAGGCACCGAGTAAATTCTTGCAAGTGTGAATAAAGGTGTTGAGGTCGAACACTTGAATAATCGATGGATAAAGAGACATTGATGTATTCCCAACTGTCGATGGCGAGAAAACCTACCACTGATGACTGCAATCTTGTAGGTACTCATAGGACTCTAGGTCTCATTTCCAGAATAGATGGGTTGAAGTCGATGGAAGGAGACCCGCTGAAAGGAGAGAATTAAGGAATCTTTCATCATTCAACACGAGGTACAAAATAGGAGCTTGATGATTTGGAGGAACTTAGACGAAGAACATGTTCATGAACCAACGACCTTGTGCGTCTTTTGCATGCACTAGATGCAAGTAGTGGACGAAAAAGACCCTCTGAATAGTAGCCAATGAGGAAAAATACCGAAAAAGGAAAGGAAACCACCAATAATACTAATGGAATCCAAGACACTACACAAATCCCAATGTGTGAATAGATTTCTTGCCATCAAATACAAGGGAAACCCCCCAATCAACGACCAATCAAGAGAAKTTGAYTGCTGGGTTCAAGGTTATCTACCCATAAGGAAAGTAGGACCAGGGTGCATGGTAGGACTACAAATTCATGTAACTYTGAGACACACTAAGGGTATGGACRRCATCCAAAGTCAAGAGTTATGAGAAATGGCCGACACAKGCTGATAGACATCCTTTGAGAAAGAGCATGAGACATATGGATGACTCTGGCAACATAGACTCAATGATGCAACTTTGTGATGTAGGAGGCACCAATCAAAATATCCATAGGGACTGGAAGAGTAACCAGTCGGGGGAGTAAACTATCAGTAATGAGCTCAACTTCCTAAGGTCATGCTAAGCCCAAAAATTTGATGACAAGTGGAATCAAAATTTTGTGCTTTGTTCAAAGGCGACACGACTGTTGCCAACATAACATAATATTCTTTTCTTGCCTCTCTTTTTTTGTTTTTCTTCATAGTCAAATGAATGCTATAATACAGAGGAGTAAACAAGTGTTGCGAGTAAGAAACTAGTTCCAATAGTGGAACATACCTATGCTCAATGAAAGGAGGTGCATGCAGGATATGGACACTCAGGGGAATGTTTCCTCTTGGGGTATAAGGTGTCAAGTTGCAAAGGATATAAACAAGGCTCTACTTGGATGACGATGCAAACTTCTGAGGTGATAGGATTATAATGCGAAAGCGAGAACTGATAATAGGATCAATACTGTAAGAAAGAGAATGAGATGAAATTATAACTTAACTCCAAAGAATGTCCTTTTTCATAAATTTAGTCCCCTAGGCCTGAAAAAGTATAAAACAATACCGAGGAGAAATCTTCTAGCCACCATTGACTAGAGTGTTCCTTTTTCAAAATTTGTCTACTTGGTCCGAAAAAGGGGTTAAACTTACACCAAATAGACGTCCTTTCAAATCCAATTAACGAGTGTGAAAGAGACAATTTCACTCGGTAATATTTTCACTTCTTGAGAGAGTCGAAAAAGAGATGAAACAAGACT
>JASDQU011176802.1:482-12820 GCA_032191745.1 Picea mariana
GACATTGGAATATCACCAATATTCAATGTAGGAGATTTATATCCTTACAGGATGGATGATATAGAAGAGATAGATGGTCAGAAGAAGATTCAATGGAGGAAACATATGCCCACAATAGAGAAACCATAGATAGAGAAGATTCTAGACCAAAGAATTTCTAAGAAGACCAAAAGGAAAATTTACTATGAGTATCTGGTTAAGTGGAAAGATAATTCAATAGAGGATGTCAGTTGGTTAATTGAAGATGACATTCAGAAGCACGGAAAAATAGTGCATGAGCTCATGGACATGATTCCATGAATCTTTTTGTTCACAGGAGTATGATGTAGGAGCATCGCCATCAACATTCAATGAGGCAAGTGGAGGATAACTCAGCATCCAACACGCACATTTACGATGACTTAAATTCCAAGGAGAGAGAGTCACCTTCACATTTTGAAAGCATTGCAATTAAGGCCCTTTAATATTTCAAGGCAAGCACCATTGTATGAGCTCCAGAAGAATGTATTTACTTTAATTAGCTGGAGGATTGTACATATATTGAGCATCGGCTCGTATCTATATTGTATATTCTCATTTATTGTAATGAGCCTTAGTGGTAAATGTTTTAATTATGATATGATAGTACTTAGATAGGATAGAAGGAAGGCTCGAGTAGTCCCTTAATGTATAAATATATGTAATATATGCTTGAAAGAGGTTGCTAAGAATTGTTGAGATAGTTGTTGAAGAGAGTTGTTATTGTTGCTGAAGCCATTTAGTTGTTGCTGAGAGTTGTGGAGAAAAAGATGAGAGATTTATGAATTCATGTACATATTTATATGAATGAATATAACAATAGAGGTTTGATTTCAATTGTATGGTGTCATCTATTTATGGATTCATTGTGTACATGTTGTGTTTTTCTATTTTCTGTGTTTTATATGTCCAAGTATGCATTTTATGATTTAGCGTGTGAATCTTTGATGTTTCATAAGTTTTAATTGTTTCTCTTCTGAAACTTTGGTGCAAGGAGTACATAGTGCCTGAAAGGAGTTGAAAGGCAGAGTCATGTCTGACTCAGAAGCTTAGAAGAGATAGCATGAATCTTTGGAAAAAATCAAGTGCAAGGAGTGCAGAGATACTCAATGGAGTATAGAAGTTTGAAGAAGACCCGTGCAAGGTGTGCACCGGGGCGACACTTAGTCGAAATGTTGAGGAAGTCTCAAGGAAGATGAACGCAAGGAGTGCATGGGAAGATTTTTGAAAAATATCTAAGTCTGAAGCCTTTCAAAAGTTCATAGGGCGCAAAGAGTGTGTCAGAGGTTCAAATCACCTAAAGCGATCAAGCTTAGGAGAAATAACGGATACAGTTTTCCTTGGAGGGAGAAATTTATCCCATTTGAAGGTCGAGTGGATGAGATCCAGTCAAGGAAGTTTAGGATCTCTTGTGGCCATCAGATATGGAGAGGTAGAGAGGGGTTTAAACCCTAGAAATGCTTCATACTTCATGAGTTTGACAATTTGTTTTTGTTTGGCGCAAAAGAGACGAAACTCCCGAAGTTCCCAAGTCCAAAATCGATCTGGATCGTTGGTCAGAGAGGGACACGTGGAGAGAAAATTTGGCCTCCTCTAGTTCAGAGTTCAGAAGTTGGAAGGGGTTGTGATGTGAAGACACCCAAAGTCTCGAAGCCCAGAATAGATCCGAGCCGTCCATCCACCAGGATGTGTGGACCATCGATTGTGACTCTTTGTGAGTTCACATGTTCGACACTCTGGTGGTTTTGAGGTGTGGCACTTCAAAATGCTCTGAAGTTCGAAGTTGCGAAGATGATAGGAGTCATCGATCTGAGGTAAGCATCAAAACCGTTCGATCCATTGGTTCAAAGTTTAGCACTCTGAGGATATAGTGTATTGGAGCGGGCGAAATATCCGAAGCCCAAAATCCTGAAGTCCTTTCCAACCGTAGATCAAGGCAGGTGCTATGGATCGTTGATCCCCTTTGTAGTTCAGTGATCCGTGAATTCGGCATTCAAGAGGAATTTCATGTGTTGATGTTGGAGCTCTTGAAGCCTGGAGCTCCAAAATCCTGAATTCTTCAGAAATTTGAGAGTTATCCCACGGTTTCAGCCCAGAGTCACGTGGAGGAGTTCACTGGTATATAAAGACCCTCACAGAATTGGTTTTACGCATAGGAAAAGGAAGGAAGGCTTTTGGCACATATTTTTTAGGGTTCAAAGAGGACCCGAGAGATAATTCAACTCCCTACTGTGAACGATCCTAGATCGAGAGGTTGTACGAGCCCCAGGAGGTGGTGGGGGTTTGCGTCATATATGGATTTTAGGGAATAGTGATTATAAGTTTTAGGGGTTAGGCGTTGTAAGTGTTATAGGGTTAAGGGTTTATAGGAGTTAGGTATGGGATATGTGTGATTAATATTTTAGGGATTATAAGGGTCAGTTGGGATTTATATTAGATAGGTTTTTGGGATGTTATTAGTAAGATTTGTTAGATGATATGGGTTAAGGTTTAGAGTTTATAGGTGTTAAGATTTATAATTTAGGAGTTTTAAGGATTGGAGGTTATGAGGCTACATGGGTTAGGGGTTAGGAGTTATAGGGGATAGTCATTAGGGATAYRGRTTATAYGGTTTACAAGGGTTAGGGRTTAATGGGTGAGGAGTTACAATGAGTAAATGTTATGGTGGTTAGGGGATATAGGTGTTAATATTTCAATTTTACAAGTTTTAAATGTTATAAGGGTTATAGGTGACAAGTTATATATGTTAATGCACAAAATTTCACTCTTCAAGGGACATCCATGCCTATTTTTAGCCATTCCTAAATTTAGGGGGATGCCTATTTTTAACAATTATATTTATAACAAGTCTAACATATGGCATTCATATCAACTAATGCACATTTTATATGGATAAATTATCCCCCTGGGAAGAGCACATTTTCTTTATTATTAAGATTCAAACTTATCATTTACTGTCATTTACCACTTAGCGACTCATGGTATTGACCCATGGTATTGATTAGTTAAGAATCAACTAAATCTAATTAGCACATGCACAAAGAACCCCAACCTTATGTGCTTTTCTCCCCATAGAGTCTATATATTGTAATCATGTCAAGAATTAAGATACAAGTGAAATACAAATTGGTTCTTTAGTAATATTTCCTTTTCGAGTTTTATTTCATCCTTTCTTCTCTCCTTTCTTTCAATTTTACTAATTTAGTTTTTTCTCGCAACTAGATCTTGGCATGTGCTTATAATCCTACATGGTATCAGAGCACTAGAGTGGATCATGAGGAAAAATAACATTATATTATAGGTTTTTCAAAGATTGAACAATCCAAAAAGAACAAAATATTCATCTACATCAATGACTCTTACCCCATTAAGTTACTTTGAATGGAAACCAAAGATCACACTTCTGCTAAGGAGTAAGGGGATTTACACTATGGGGACATAAGTTTAACCCAATTCAACAGTAGAAAAGGCAAATAAATTCAATATAATGGATGAGGCGTATGAGATTCTATGCTTGTTCATCTCTCTAGAATTTCTCTTTCATGTTGAATCTTGTTCAAATCCCAACACAATATGGACTAAGTTGGATGGATTATTTGGAAAGTAGGATGAATGAGAGGAAATATATTGGAGAATGAGCTCATATATGTGAGCCCAAGAAACTTTGAGACACTACAGAACTAATTTTCCAAGTTCAAGACTTTTCTTTGGCATTGATAGGAAAGAGGAGTATCTTATCCTCTCAATTATTTCAAATCTAGGGCTCGAGTATCCTGTGTTTATTTATTCTTTCCACACTACAAGGATTTCTATGGGAAAATCTTGGAAGATGCACCCTATGGATGACTTCATAGAATCCCTCATTCATGAGAAGAATAGGCTCATTCAGATGGGGGATCTCGGGAGATCCAAGGACCATGCTCTTTCAATGCAGGATGATAGAAAGTAGAACAAGGAGAAATCAAGGGATATTGATCATATAGATGAAGAAAGCATTGAATCCTATAAGGAGACATTGAACCCCAAGGGAGTAAATTCTAAGAAGGAGAGAACAAAGTGCAGCTACTGTAAAAGTGGGTTACATCCTAAGAGTTATTGTATGGTGAAGACACTTGATCTTATGGCGGAAGTAATTCAACAACACAACCTTGTTCATTGCATACCAGATAGTGTCAAGACGAAGACTAAAGACAAACCACGAGAGGATCAGGTTAAGGGTCATGTTTTGAAAACTATTTCTTCATCATATGATAGATGGATCTTAGACTCAGGTGCCTCTAACCATATGATTGCATCAAAACATTATTTTCCTTCCTTTTTACCTTGCACTAGACCTCCTATGTTGATGGGAGATAAAAAAAACCTATGAGAGTGTGTGGAGAAGGGAGTGTGGGCCTTGATTATGGAATATTTTAGAATGTGTTACATGTTCCAAAGATATCCATGAATCTCCTGTATATATACCAACTTACACACTCATGTACATGCAAGCAAGTTGAGTTCACTCCAGATTTAGTGGTAATTTTAGATATGGAAGATGGTTCCAAGGTTGTAGTTGGGGAGGTGGATCACCATTCTAGGTTGTATACATTTTCTCATTTTATTCCTAAATCTGATTATGTTATTCTTATAACACATGGAAATGAAGAAAGTAGAGAAAAATTAGATGATAAGTTCAAGGAAGGTCCCTTGCATGCACTATAGGAAGAACCAATTGCACCTTTCTCACCTCCTCCAAAGGAATATATTTGAGATGATTTTACACATTCTTTGGATCATATTTCAGAATATGATTTAGAACCATGAACACTCACTACTATTGTAAGAATTTACAATTCTCAACCAACAGTCAAGGGATTCTCACATGATGGTACACGACAGATCCAAGGATAGATACATGATGGGGTTGTTGATCTACAACACCATCCTTCTTCATAAACTGCATAGTAGTATGCATTATATTTTGTGGGGGGGGGGATGTTCTTCNGGGGGGGTCTTCTCATGTGGGTTTTCCTCTTTACCTCACCTTTGTCATATTATGTTTTTCATAAGTTGTTTATACATGAGTACCTAACATGGCTGAAACTTTCCAGGACCCATACATTATTCCTACTCTTAGGTTGTAATTCAGGTGGAGTGTTGGATTACATGCACAAAATTTCACTTTTCAAGGGACATCCATGTCTATTTTTATCCTTTTCTAAATTCAGGGGGTTGTCTATTTTTAGCAGTGTTATTTACATCAAGTCTAGCATATGGCATTGCTGACAACTAATGTGTATTGAATATGGATAACTTAGCCCCTTAGGAAGTGCACATATCCTTTATTATTAATGGGTCAAACTTATCAATTACCATAGTTTACCACTTAGTGACTCTTGGTATTAACCCATGGTATTGATTAGTTAATAATTGACTAAATCTAATTAATGCATGCACAAAAAACACCAATCTTATGCACATTTCTCCCTGGAGAGTCTATATATTGTACTCATGTCAAGCATTAATATATAAATGAAATAAGAATTGTCTCTCTAGAAATAATGTATTTTCAAGTGTTATTTCATTCCTTCTTCTCTCTTTTTCTTGCAATTTTACTAGTGTACTTTTTTCTTGCAACTAGATCTTGGCTTGTGCTTAAAATCCTACAAAATTTACTATCAAAACAAAAGTGATTTCCCCGCTCCCTTTATTCTTCCCATGATGAATTTTGGTTTTTGGTTATATAAGTTAGGATGATGGGAAATATTGTTGATGTTTGTAGAAGTGGACAAGTACTTTCACAAAGGTCTATGTGTCTAAATGTGTGGAAGTCGTCTAATTGACCTTTAACCTTAGTAATTTCACTTTAATAATTTAATAATTTAATTGAAATGATTGTTATAAGAAAAGTGAGTTAATCTAATGAAATGATAAAGTTTTGACTTAGGCTTTGGAATTAGTGAATTAAATGAATCTCAACCATTGATGTCAATTAGGTTGAGTTTTAATCTCAACCCTCAATCACTTTGGATATTAGGGTTTTGATTCGTTCATAAATCAAGATTATAAAAGGAAGGATAAGTGAAGGAGGAAGATAGATTACGTGAGCACTAGATAGGGAGATAGTAAGATCTCAGTGACTGGGTGGAGAAGAACATTCATCCAATTGTACAGGGTCCAATAAGATAATAAGGGGAAACAAGGGAGAAACATCCAACAAGATCGAAGGACATATTTTTACTGTGTCAGCTAGTAGATATTGAGGTTTTTTTTGTTTGTATTTTTCCTCATAGGGTCATTTTCCTAGTCACAGAGCCCTTATAAGATTTGATATTATTCTTAATGAGAAGCTTATTTGAAGGGAAAAAATTATGTGTGCATGAGATTAGTTTCTATTTTTTCTTTTGCTAATTTATTTGTATTTCCATTAAAACCCAACTATGTATTTTATTTAGTAAATCTGTAGTAATAAGTAAATTACAACAAGTTGTTTGCTAGGTAATAATTTTCCAAGTTGGCTGGGTGAGATATTTTAACGAATATAAGTAGGTTCCATAAGAATTAGGGGTAAAAGGTTGAGGGAAATATTATTATGGTTTTTCAATGTATTCATTATAGTAGTTAAGTTTTAGGGGTTAGGAGGCAGATGTTAAAGGGGTTATAAGTGTCAATGGTTATGGGTTAAAGGGGTTAGAGATTAGGGTTTAGAGGGTTGGGGATTATACTAATTATGGGTTATATAGGATATAAGCATTAAGGGTTAGGGTTAATGGGGGGTTTTAGGGGATATAAGGGTAAGTAGTGTTTTGAGTTATATGGATTGTGACTTTTGGTTAAAAAGGTTATAAGGGATGGGTGTTATAGGTTATAGTGGTTAAAAATGATAAGTATTAGGGTCATGGATTATATAGGTTATAGGGGTTGGGAGTGGAGGATGTTATGTGTTATTTTTAATAGGGGTTATATGGGTCAATAATTATATGTTATAGGTTATGGAATTTATGTATGGCAAGGATTATTGTGATTAAGTTTTATAAGTGTTACATGGGTTATAGATTAAGTATTACAAGGGGCCAAGGTTATGTAGGGTTTAGGGTTTTATAGGGATAAATGGTTAATGCTTACAATTATTAGAGGGGTTATAGGGGTCATATATTATAACAATTTGGTGTGCTCATATTGGTGAATAGTTAAGCATAATAACGATTAAGAGTAGGGGTGATAAGGATTTTAGGTATTGCATCAATTATTGGTGAAGGGTTAAAAGAGTTAGAGATTATAGGGGTTATGGTACATAAGAGTTAAGATTACAAGGGTTATAGAGGTTATATGAGTTATGGTTATATGTTTTAGGATTAAGGGCTTATTACGTTTAAGGTTTATACATACTATAGGTTTTGTATGGCATGGGTTATAGAGGTTAAGGTTTAATGATGCTAGGGGTTACAAGGGTTAGGATTTAGTGGTTATAGGAATTAGGTATTTATGTCTGTAAGGATTATAAGAGTTATAGGGGTTTATCATTAATAGGGTTAATGTTTATTGGTTATACAAGTTACATGTTTTAATGAATTATGAAGGTTAGGGTTAGTGGCTAAGGGTTTAGGGGGGTGATATTTGTATGAGTTACATGGGTCACAAGGATTATGAGTTAAGTATTCCATGAATTATAGGGATTAAGAATTAGGTTTAGGGGTTATAGATGTTAGGTTTTAGGAGTTACATGGATTAACTGGTATAAGTTTATTGAAGGGGTTATAAAAGTTATTGGTCTAGGGTGATAGGACTAGACAAAGGTTAGGGGTGATAAGGCTCTAGGGATTAGGTATTAAGGATCCTAGAAGTGAGGATTTATAGGGGTTAGTCATTAGAATATAAAGGGGTCATGGGTTCTAATAGTTAAGCATTATGGTTTCTAAGGGTTATAAATTAGAGATTATAGGGGAAATATGTGTTAGGGTTTATAGGGGTCATATGTTGAGAGTTAGGGATCAAAGGGACTAGGGGTTAAGTGATAGGGTTTGATCGTTATAGAGATAATTTTTTATGGTGTTTGTAGCTGCTATGGGTTCTAAGGGTTATGATCTATATGAGTGATAGTAGTTAAGTATTATAAGGGTTATGGAATACAGGTGTGATGGGTTAGTGGTTAGGGTCAATAAGGATTATAAGAACTATGGAGATAGTGTTATATATTTAATGGGTTGAGGGTCAATGGTTATAGGGGTTAGTTAGAGATTATACTAGTTAGAAGCTAGTGGTGAAGTGTTAATAAGGTTTATTTAGGTTAGTAGTTAGTTATTATAAAGCTTATTGTTTAGTTCTAATAGGTGTTAGAGTGGTTAGGTTTTAGTTTTAATAAGGGTTAGGCTTGATAGGGAATGCATTGGGTTATAGGTATTATAAGGATTAAAGGTTGGGGGTTATAAATGCTAGTTGTTCAAGGTGTAATATGGATTATATGGGTTAGAGATTTGTAAAAAAATTAGGGGATATATGTTATAGTGGTTAAGAATTAAGTCTTATAGGGATTATAAAGGTGGTTTATATTTTATATGTTAGGGATTAGATAAGGTTTATACTTGTTATGCATTCTAGGGTTTTAAGTTTATATATGTTAGGCATTTTAAAAGTGACAATGGTTAGGGTGCAAGGATGATTTCTTTGATTGTATTTAAATATTAATGGTAATATTGATTAATACCATTAGAAAATAGGGATTGGTGCATTAGGTTTAATGTTTATAATTGTTAGGAGTGGTGTGTTAGTGTTGTAGTGGTTATAGTTTATAATGGTTACTAGTTATATGGCTCAAGGGTTAATGGTTATATAGGTGAAGAGTTGGGGCGATAATAAGTATATAGGTTTGGGTTTAAATGAGTTAGGGATTATAGGGACTGTCATTTATATGATTATGACAATTATAAGGTTAAAACATTATACATTTAAGGAATTATAAAGGTTAGGGGTTATATTTGTTAGGGGTGATAGTGATTATAAGGGATACTCATTACAAATGTTAAGGGTTAAGTATTATATGTTTTAAGGGTTGGAGTATAAATGGGTTTGATAGGGTTTATTCTCATTAGGTGTTATAGGGATTAAGGATTCTAGGTGATAATAATTTCAATAGTTATAAGGTTTAGGGTTCTTCTGGGTCATAGGGATTAATGCTTATAAGGGTTAGGTATTCTAAGTTATATAGATTAAATGGGTTTGGGATTAGATGCTACATTAGATAAGAGTAATAGAGGTTAGGGTTTATATTGGTTAATAGTGATAGAAATTATATCAGTGTTGTAGTGCATGGGTAGCACAAGTTAAAGGAATTCATTGATGCAACAATTACATGAGCTAAGGGTTATAAAGGCTAGGGGTTAATCATAATACAGGTTAAAAATTATAAGGTCATGTGTTATAGGTTAAGGGTTATAAGGATTATGAGTCATAAGGGTTAAGCATTATAAGGATTAAATATTTTTGGGATTAAATGGGTTAGGTGTTATAGGGGTTGGGGATTTTGGGGATTAGAGGGATAAGGGTCTATGGATTTTATAGGTGTTAGGAGTTAGGTGGGGTTGAGGTTATACGGATTATGGATTATAGGGTTTATAGTAATATAAGGTGTAAGAATTATAAGGGTTATAATTTATAGTTACAAGGGTTACACGTTATACATGTTAGGGGATAAGGGACAAAAATTATAACTATTAGAGGTTAGGGGCTATAATGGTTACAAGGGATAATGATTATGGGTAAGGGTTTATATGTTTTAGGGGTTATAGGTGTTATAAGGTTAGGGGGTTATATTGGTGGATTAGTAGTTATACTATTTATGGATGATAGTCATTGTTTGGGTTAGTTATAATCTATATTGGTTAGGATTTAATGGTTATATTAGTTATTGGTGATAATGGTTATATAGGGCAGTGTTTACAGTTTTATAAGGTTTGGGGGTGTTATCGATTATATGGATGAATTTCTATTAAGTTTATAAGGTTTAATGGTTATATATTTTAGGGGATAAAGGTTATAAGTGTTAGAGGTTAAATATTATAGGGTATAATAATTATAAAGGTCAATGTTGGAAGTTTTTAATATTTAGGAGTTATATAAGTTAAGGGCTAGAGTTGCTCAAAGAAATGTAAGAGAAGATGGTTAAGATAAAAAAAAATTGAAGACAACGTATAGGATAGGAAAAATATTCATGTATACAAAGGAAAAATACAAAAAGAGTTTAGGGTTGGGGAGCATTTATACTTGAAATTTACACCAAAGAAGAGCTCCTTGAAGTTGGTATTTTTTCCTAAGTTCATAGCTAGATATTATGGATGTTTTGAGATCTTAGATAGGATAAAGAGATATGCAAACTTCCATAGATATTCCATTGGGAAAGTTCATTGCAACATATCCAATAAATAATTACAATCTTTATTATTAAGGTTATGTTCCCTTTAAATTTCCATAATATTTAGTTACTGATTTTTCTACTTATGCATGAAATATATAAATGTGGAAAATAGAGAAAAGTAAAATACAATCACACTATCCATAAATAAACACAAGATATGACCTAGGAAATCCAATACGAGAGAAAACCTAACTCGAACATGAGGCTACTCTGCTCTCTTTTCTCTAGTATAGAAATGATGCAAGTATTAAGAAAGAGGCACTCTCTACAGAGTTTCCTTTGCCCTGTGGACTGTATGGCTGCCACATAATCTATCCTTATATGTTATTCTCACAAAATATCACTCTCAGATGTTTTTCTTAGACACGTAACAATATACAATGCAAAATAATGGAACCCCTTTTCCTCTTAGGGGCTCGATATTTAACATATCTTGATAAACATCTAGGGGTAAGTTTCTAACTTCCTCAACCCTCAATTGTGATAGGGTTTTTGACCTTCTATAATCTTCTTGAAATCACATTAGTGTATATCCCCATATTCCTAAGTAATGATCGATGACGTGGCATCCTCTTGTACCAGGGTGGTCAACATGATAGGTCAACTTGTGGGAGGCATAACTTTTTCATATGAACTTCAATTGATGCAAAGTTTTCACTGTTGGAAAGGTTTCAGAGCATAGAATATAGTCAAGGGTTTGTGCATAGGTTTCAGACAATCAGATCCCCAAAAATGCCATTTAATGCCTCAAAATGGTTCTGGAAGGTATGAGATCCCAATTTTCCAAACTAGGACCTTCCACTAAAATGGCCTTACAAGCTGAATCCTCCAATTTTTTCCACTCTAAAAGGATTGAGATAGATGAAAAAAAAATTAATGATACAATATGGATCATACCTCCCCATTTAAGGAGCATTTTGGTCCCCAAAATATTTATTGGATGAGGTGAGGAAGTTTTTCCTCTACCTTATCCCTAGAGTACCACTTTGGTTTTCCTAGATGTTGTCCATTCAACCTAATATACCAAAGGTCATATTGCATCTATCTTATAGTTATGGACCACTTTTGCAAAATTGTGTCCTCTTCCTACTCTTACTGAGCATCTGGTGCTAAGTCCTCTATGGAAGGTAGGACCTACTCTTCCTCTTCATCCAACATGGAAGGCTCATAGAGTTTAATATTCTCCACATTCACTATTGAGTAAATGTGCATGTATGGGGGTAGAATAAGTATGTAGGAATTATCTCCCACCTTTTCCAATACCTCAAAAGGACCATACCGCAGAACCTTGATCTTATCACTAGGACCTTGTAACCTTTCCTTATTCAACTGTAACCATACTTTGTCTCCCACTCTAAATGTTCTCTATGTTCTATGTTGGTCATGTCTAGCCTTGTATTTATCCCGTGACTTCTTGAGTGTCTCTTGTACTTGTAAATGGATCTTCCTGATATTCTCAACAAATTTTTCTAATTTAATGCATATCCTGTAACGACCCTAGTTGGATAAATGTTAAAGAATTATAAAGACAAAATCAATTCGGGGATTAATTGTGTTAAGAAGGTATTAATTAAATAAAGATGATTTAATGATATTAATTGTGTGAGTGAGTAATTAATTAAAGGAAATAATTATGATTAACTAATTAATAACTTAATTAGTGATTACATTTAATGACCTGAGAAATAAATCTAAAAGATAAATGATAAATATTATAAAATGGTTACGTAACCAGCAAGGGATAAGCTGGTAACCCCAAGAAGATAAAACATTGAAGGAAGGAGTATGGAGGGTGTAGTGTCCCCAAGGCCGAGCCCCGTTATAGATAATGTTTTATGCAAAGAATTGTAAATGTGTTCTATAGGCTGGTGAGCCAAGTTTTGTATAAGCTGTAGGCTTATGTGTTTTGTTAGGCCAGGGAGCCTAA
>JASDQU011176802.1:25982-42006 GCA_032191745.1 Picea mariana
CAAGTGATTGAAATGCTCCAAAGACAATTTGATGCCTTTGCATGGGATTATGCAGACATGAAAGGCATTCACCCTGACACATGCACACATCATATCTACACTAATGACCAAATTAGACCATTCAGAAATCCTCAACGAAGGATGAGTCCATCCCTTAAAGATATTGTAAAAGAGGAATTGTAAAAACTCCTCTGAGCCAATCTCATATACCCCATTTTAGATAGTCAATAGGTATCTCCACTTGTCATAGTTCCCAAGAAAAATGGTAAGTGGAGGATATGAGTAGAATTCCAGGAGTTAAACAAAGGCACCCATAGGGATTACTTTCCTTTACCATTCATTGATCAGGTGCTGGATACCCTATCTGGAAAGAAGTATTTTTCATTCTTGGATGGGTTTTGTGGTTACAACCAGATACAAATAGCACTCGAAGAACAGGAAAATACCACTTTCACCTGCCCTTGGGGCACATATGCTTATAGGGTGCTCCCTTTTGGACTTTTCAATGCCCTAGCCACTTTTCAAAGAGTTTTCCTAGCCATTTTCTCTGACTTGACCAATGATTGTGTGGAAGTCTACATGGATGACTTTATAGTCCATGGACAAGACTTCTAGGAAGCATTGGCCAGTTTAGAAAAATTCTTGATTAGGTGTAAGGAAAATAATCTTTCCTTAAGTAATGAAAAATAAAAAAATGATGCTCACTGAAGGTATTGTTTTGGGACATCACATTTCCCGTTCTAGCATGAGAGTTGATCCGGCAACGATTTATATCATCACACAAATCAGAATACCTTCCTCAAAAAAGGAAGTCCACATCTTTTTAGGACATGCTGGCTACTATAGAAGATTCATTCCGAATTTTACAAGCCTAGCTACCCCTTTATTTAAATTATTATCCAAAGAAGATGAATTTAAGTGGGATGATGAATGCCAAATATCTTTTGAAATTCTAAAACAGAAATTGTCAACTACCCCTGTATTAAGAGGACCAAATTGGTCCCTTCCTTTTCATATCTGTATCGATGCCTCAGACATAGCCCTTGGGGCAGTCCTTGGACAAAGATAAAATCAAATTCCCTATGCTATTTACNNNNACAGAAAAGGAATTGCTAGTTGTAGTCCATGCTATCAATAAATTTAGACACTATATTACAGGATATCAAGCTTTTGTACACACTGATCATTCAACCATATGATTCTTAATGAACAAACCTGTAACAAATCCTAGAGTTACAAGATGGATTTTATTATTACAAGAGTTTAATATCAACATTATTGATAGACCTGGTAAAGATAATCTTGTGGCTGATTTCTTATCTAGAATGATTCACCTGGGAGATAATGCACCAGTAGAAGATACCTTTCCTGATGAAAATTTATTTTTTATTTCTACATTCACTCTGTGGTATGTAGATGTTGCTAACTATCTTGTGACAGGGAAGATGCCTCAGAAATTGTCTCCTAGAGAAAAACAAAAAGTAATTCAACTAAGTGCAAATTACATGTGGCATGATGATTGCCTCTACAAAACAAAACCAGATTTGGTGATAAGAAGATGTATAAGGGAAGATGAAATTCATGATATTTTACAAGCCCGCCATGATGGCCCTTGTGGAGGACACTTCGCAGACAAAAGGACTGCTTACAAAGTTCTGCAATCAGGTTACTACTGGCCTCATATTTTCAGAGATGCTAAAACCTATGTATCCAATTATGATGAATGTCAATGAATGGGTAAGCCTACTGCACGAGACCAAATGCCACTTCAAGCCCAAGTAGTCATTGAAGCATTTGAGAAATGGGCATTATATTTTGTAGGGCCCATTAACCCTCCATCTAAAAAGAAAAAGTATATACTTGTATGCACTGACTATGTGACTAAATGGGTTGAAGCAAAGGCTTTACCGGCTGCAAGTGAACAATCAGTGGTAGATTTCATTTTTAATGATATCTTTACTAGATTTGGTGTACCGCGAGAAATTGTGACTAATCAGGGAACTCAATTTACCTCTCATCTAGTCAAAGTTGTTACAGAACAATACCAAATCAAACATAGGAAATCTACACCCTATCATCCAGAAACAAATGGACAAGTAGAATCCACCAACAAAGTTATTGAGTCCATTCTTACTAAAACAGTACAGCTGCACCATAAGGATTGGGCTGACAGATTATTAGAAGCCTTATGGGCATATAGAATCACCTGGAGGAATACAATAGGACATACACCCTATGAGTTAGTGTATGGGAAGCAGGTGCTTCTCCCCATAGAATTTCAGATCAAAACCTTCAGGACTGCAGTACAAGTTGGCATGAACTTGGATGAAGCCCAACAACAGAGACTCTTGCAGCTTAATGAGTTGGATGAAACCAGGCAGGAAGCACTTCAAAGGACTACCCTCATTCAAGAACAGAGAATAAAATGGCATAACAAGTATCTCAAAAATAAAAATTTTCAACAAGGAGATTGAGCCCTATTGTATGACAACAGATTCAAGAACTTCAAAGGTAAGTTAACACTCGTTGGATGGGACCTTAAAAAATTGACACTATCTACGATAATGGTTCAATCAAGATAAATACAATTGATGAACAACAGACACCACTACTCGTGAATGGTCACCAGTTGTGAGTTTACAACAAACCTCTGTCAAAAGAAGAATTCCTGACTCATATACTACAGAATTTAGACATGCAGATGATCTGTAAGGAAGGAGATCCTCCTACTAACCCACATTGATTGATTGGTTTATTTGAAACTTTTTGTACATAGGTGTGGATTGAATTTTGTTAATAAGCTAAAGGTAACAAAAGACTCTTACCTCCTTTTGTTTTACTTTTGCAAATTTCCTTTTCTTGTGTAAGCAAAGTTTTATAATCTATTTGATCCTTCATGAACTTGCTAAACATTAGTTGTAGGCATCAACAATATTCTGTTCTATTTCGGTACGAGAAATCTTGTTCTGGTCCAGTACCATTCTGGTACCAGTCTGGTACCAGAGTCTACCCTTCTACAGTACTATCAAGACATATTGACAAAGCATATTTCAAAATCTTATGAACCATGAAGCCAAAAGAAGTATCAAATGGCAGCCATTCTGTTGAAAACTAAAGGGAAGTATTTTAATTTCTTTTGAATCTGTTGCTGAAAAGAACTTTAATTTCTTTTGGTTATGTTGCTGAGAAGAACTTTAATTTCTTTTGGTTCTGTTGTTGAGAAGTATTTTAATTTCTTTTGGTTTTGTTGATGAGAAGAACTTTAATTTTTTTTTGGTTCTGTTGCTGAGAAGAACTTTAATTTCTTTTTGGTTATGTTGCTGAGAAGAACTTTAATTTCTTTTGGTTATGTTGCTGGAAAAAAAAATAAAGAGAGGGACACAATCTTTACCTATGATTGCTCAAATAACCATAATCCACTTTAAAGACTACAAGTTGCCTTTACCCAGTATTTCAACATGATTTAAAGAAAAATATATATTAGCCTATAAGCAACTATCTCACCCTAACCAGACTTCAATAGTATTCATTGGATTATCTTATTAAAGAGTAACATATGAGTATATGAACACTCTCTACCATGGGCACACTACCAAAACTTTTATGGCAGAGGATGTACTAGTACCATAAGGAAACTTTAAGTCATTCTCTTATGGACAACTTCAGACAAAATTATACATCTGGATCACTCTAAAATAATAATGTGCATAAAAGTTTATTTTTCCTTCAGACAAATATTTAAAAGACATACAAAAGAAGAGTATATTCCTTCCAACCCAATACCATCCCACCCTGTAAAAAGGTTTTCAGACGAGCCTCCCCTGTCACCATGCAAAGCACTCTTTAATACAAACCAAAATAGGTGACTATGGACAAGAAGCCTCTGATGGAAAAATGGTTTAAGAGACTAACCCATCGGAATACTGAACAGGTCTGCTGGCAGCGGGTATCGGTCTATGGTATGACTAGGGAAACCCATCAGGGTACCGAACATGCTTTTTGGCAATGGGGCATTCTGCCTGGGGGAGGCACCTCTCACTAATTATCACAACTATCCCACCAGAGTACTGAACAGGCTTGCTGACAGTGGGTTCTAGTTGAAACATGTCTCATCTATACTTCTCTGATTGAAAAATCCATTTTTTCCATCTAAAACAAAAAGAGTAAAGGTCATTATTGGCTTTCATGAGATACAAATTTCCAGATGAATCAGCAATATAATTCTCCAAGCAAATGTCCATTTGAGAATCACCCTAATTCAACCTACCAGTCTGACATCTAAAGCCTACACTATCTAAGAAGGAAACTTCTTAAGAGTGGAGCCCTAACTAGGGAGCCTAATCTACTCATATTGTGAAATTTATCTATATCATCCAATGATAGTAAAACTCTGAAGCAATTTAGGTGGGATCTGTTCTTTTGACAAACATATGTATTCCCCTATTTCACTACTGAATGATACCTCTGTCAATACTCCATTAAGAGAAGGGCAATTTCATTTTTGGCATAAGATGAAAACATATGTATTCCCTTGTTTCACTGTTGAATGCTACCTCTATCAATACTCCATTAAAAGCAGGGCAATTTCCTTTTTTTTGGCATGAGATCATCTGATAAGTGATAAGATGTACTTCTAAAATTTGATTGGTTCCTTTGGCTCTTATCATCTTTCTCCATTATGATATAAAATGATTGAATCTTCTTGCCTACATATATACAACATCTTCAGCATGGGGGAAGGTCAAAGAGCCCCTTCAGAACTCTTTTCCAGACTCATATAATCCACCTGCAGAACCAAATACAAAGAAGATAAGCATAGAATAAAAGAAGTACAGGAAATTCCTGTACCAAGTTTTCAAGAATCTTCAGTCTAAAAGGATGAATCCTGACAATTTACAAGCAGTCACACATACTTTGGGTATCAATCATACAAAGGTGAAAGCAAAGGTAAAATGGTATTTATTTTTCTATGCTCATAAAACTACAATAAATATGAAAAGATATACTAGATATTACGACCTTAGTATTAAACCCATGCACCTATCCCTCATACCCATATGCCTAAACCTAATTAATCCTCTCATAGCTCTTGAACATGGTTAAAGGCAAAAATCATGAAGCATGCATAGCAATGATAAGCCATGAATATATTTCATCCTTAAACAATTCACGAACCCATCATATATCATGAACCACAATCCAACATTAATTTCACCCCCCGAAAGTCCAATCACCTATTCTAAAATGATGCCCTGATACCCAATGTCTTATCCTCATCATTACAGTAATGGGTAGATATGAAATGGCTTATCTGGTGGTGAAGCCATCTAGGTAAGCCTCATTTGGTCATTATTTTTCCTTGCCACACCCTCACTTAAACTTACCATTCGCAACACCACCACCATATTTCCCCTTGTCGTGAGATTTTCTCCAGTTCTGAGCCTGCTCCTTTCCGGTACCAAACCCTTCATCAATTAACTAAACCCTTGTGCTACAGCCCAATACTTTTCTCAACTTATAACGATGGTCGTTACTATACACGAACCGGTTTTCCAAATTTATAGGGAAACTGAGGAATACCAATTATGTCAAGAAAAATATGCCAGATTGGGGTGGATACCATTTTTGGAAAAATTTACAGGTTGGAACGAGAAGATATCTCAGGAATTTATACAAGGTTATGATGGAGATATGGAACGTATAGGAAATCTACAACTGATCATTAATGAAGCAACCGTAAGGGAGGTTACAAGACTGCCTAGCAGAGGAGCTAAATACTTCAAAGGTGTAGGAGTTAACAAAGAAATGTGCCAACAATTCTTGAAGGCAGATCATCAGCACCCTAACTAGAATAAGGGAATCCCTAGGAGCTACATCAAAGAAGAATACCATCCAATTATTACCAGTCTTCAACGATTTGTCACCTGTGAAGGCAGGTATGCCATGAATTTCATTTATCACCTTAGGCTCCTATTGCATTTTGAAGGAGGCCCTAAAATTGATTTTCCCTATTTTCTATGGATGAGCTTGAATAAAATGGTAAGAGGTCTTAAATCCATCTCCAAAATAGAAAATACTAGCATCTACCATCAAGGTTTCATTAAAATGCTAGTTTTGCATGAGCTTAGGAAATAGAGGATTAGTTGGAAAACCCTTATCACACAACACCTTCCCACAGGAAACAAATCTATGGAGGAAACCTAGCATGGTCCAAAGAAAAGTAAGGAACTCCAAGAGAAAAAGAGCAAGAAGGATAAGACAACTCCACCATCATCTAGGGCAGTGAGCCAACATGAAAAGGCAGGGTCCTCTTCCACAATCAACAAGACTTCTAAAAGATCCGAATCAAAAGGTAAAAACAAACTAGTAGAGGAGACTTAAACAGTGGCATTTGAGAAAGAGGACCATCATAAAATTATGAAGAAAAGGAAGCATAGCTCAGAAACTAAAAGTAAACAGTCTGTGGAACAACCCCCTGTCACCATTTCACAATTAGAGAGGAAGAAAAGGAATCCTGTGAGCATCCCTAATTCGGTACCTCCTTGTAAAAGAACTACAAGGAGCATGGCAAAGAAGGGAAAAACAATAGTTAGTCCTCATACACAGGAAGATCCAATCGACCTTACCTCCCCTTCTGAGGATTTACCAATCCAAGACGACATCCCTAGTCTGGCCAAAGAGCAAGGCACTATTACTTTATGTGGGATGAGGGAGGAAGTCGAGGAAAGGGAGTGCACCCAACCAACAATGGTAGTATCAACAAAGAACTTGACAAAAGAACAAATGAAGAAAAGGATTGGGGAATTACAAAAACAAAATCAGGAACTCCAATAGGAAGTAAAGGAATATCAACTCTTGGATAGATATATCAAAAAGGAAAATGAGCAGTTCAAAGAAACCAACCAACAAATTCAAGATGACCATGAAGAGACCTCTAACAAGATCAAGAAGGTATTATGACTCCTACAATACGTTAGGGTCATCAAAAGGGAGCTAAGAGAAGAGGCTTCAACCATCAATATCATTGATCCACCCAAGTAAAGGACATAGTCTCAAGTTTTGAAAATTTTGGGTTTTGTTTTCAGTTGCATGAGGACATGCAATGATTTTGACATGGGGGAATGTTGAGACCTGAAATTGACATTCTCATTACCCTATTATACTCTTCACCTATACCTTTTTGGGCCTACCTAAAGCTTGAGTGAATGACAAGAACGCTACCAATTTCCAGTAATAAGGTCATAAGGTAAAGTATGGTTAATTCATGCATTTTTTGGTTTATTGAGTTAAGGAATTAAATATTTCATGTACTAATGCTCGATTTGTCATATGTGAATATTTGACCCCTAGAGGTCTAGCGTTCCTATACCAGCTCTGTCATGATCTGGTACCTGCGCACCAAGACTGCTGCTATCTGATCTGGTACCAAACGCATCCAGTACTAAATCTTACCTGTTGTGATCTAGTACCAATGAACATGATCTATTATGATCCGGTACCAACAACACACACTATTATGATCTGGTACCAATGGCCACGCTCTGTCATGATCTGGTACCATCTACCTGTTACAATCTGGTACTAATATGGAAGAGCCTAATGCACTAAGTTAAGTGCCAGATCTCGCCTAAGACAATTGATGGACGTCTATTTGCTATGATAAGGATAGTTTGTTGATTGCCTCATCCTTATGCACTTTGTGTCATGAGGATGAAGCTAAAGATGTAACCGAATGATTAAACTTAACAACTGATTGATTTTCAAATCACTTCGCCTCCTTTTGTTTCACAATTCAGAGTATTAAATAGCCATGGAAAGGATGGTAGAAGAGGAGTAGAGTTAGCATATCATCAATATGTAAGCAGTGTATGATAGTACAGAACATATTTCTGAGTGAAGATTAATGGAATGTCATTTTTTCTCCATATTCTGATTATCTATGATTAAGAATGAGTTGAGATGTTAAAGAGAGTTTTGATTTTATGTTTTGAAGTGTGAGTGAGAGTAATGTGTGTGTTAAAAGAAAGCTTCCTGTATACTTTAGCAGCTGACCTGTTGAAGCGAAAAGGTCCCACCGCCCAACAAAGGTCATCCTCCTCATAGATTAGCATTAGTGTTTCTTTTCAATAGTATAAACATTGAATTAGCTAAATATTTAACTATGTTAGATGATATCAGTGTAGCTTAGATTAAGATTTCCATTCTATAATTGCTTAGAGATCTTTAATTACTCCGTTTTTTCATATACTCTGTTTCTGTTCTCATGAATTTGATTTCCTTGAGTGATCAGAGCTGTTGGCAGCAATAGTCAAAACTACTTGGATAAGAACTAGTGAAGTTCATTATGAACCATAGCAGAACCAACATATTGACTATTGAACTACCCATGCTATGTTGATTGATGTGTGAATTCCTTTCAGAAAGTGTGGATTGCATAGTGAGTTTTCTGGGTCAGACATCATAATTGATCTATCAAACCAATTCCATCTCATACTTTCATGTGCCATAATGGAATAGATAGCCTCTCTGTGAAAGACAACCATGTGCATTATAGTTTGCTATTTTGATTTGTTTCCAGCATACATAATCTAGTTTGATTCTATACTCGTGACATTAGGAATTACCTTTCTTACTAGTGTCTTGTAACTCTGTTGATTAGGAATCCCAGATTGATAATTAATGAGTGCAATATATTAGACATAAAAATAGCACAACAGACTGGTGAATGGTATTCAACTAAAACTGTATAGGGATAGTCGACCCACTAACCCTCAATAGTTGTAGTGCAACAAGTATACTTGTACATATTATAAATAGTAGGAGTTAAAATAAGAGAAAAGAAGAGAAAAGTAGAAAAATGAGAAAACCCCCCAAAAAAGTTAGAGGTAGAAAAACAGTTGAGAATGACAGTGCACAACAAAAAATAGACTGGTGTGAAAAGAAGTGAATATATTGTGTGCAATACAACCATGAAAATGGGAAATTCAAGTACGCCAAAGAAATATGATAGTAGAAAAATATTGTGCACTAGAAAAATGAAATAGTCAGGAAAAGAAAAAACAGACCGCTAGAAAAGTGGGGCATGAAATGAACATTCATGACAGTGCAGGAAGTGTGCCCAATAAGCTTTGGAGCATTTATGATAGCACTATAGAATAAAAAATCGTTCCCAACAAGCCACATTGTGACTTCGAGCAAACAAAAAGCCAAGGAGAAACAAGATAAGAGCGAACAAGTGATTTAGAAGGAAGTCAGTGATATTTTTGAGAAAACCCACACAGATTCAAGCGAGATGGCACCTCCAAAGGTTAGAGATTCTAGCGGGACAATGGGGAAAAAACATAGTTCCACGAGGTCACAGTAGGAGGGAACAATGGAAGTGGAAAACCCTATGCAACTAGAGGGAGTGGTAGATGTGTATTCCATCCATTCCCCGATCATCGAACCAGTGAACGCTATAGTGGTGGAGGAGTAGGAACTAACCCCTGTGACATAACCAATGCATATTTACCCACAAAACATGGTATAGGAGAAAAAATTGATGCAACAACCCAACATGGAAATAGTCTAGCCCAAAGATGAAGCATATGAGGAAATAACTAAGTCCAATGAGCTGAGGGTTCAACCTGGCACAGATCCTGTGCAAGAGGAACAAATACAAGTCGAAGAGATCATGAAACAATAGGAGTTTAGCACATAAGAGGAAGAGGAAAAGAAAATGCACCAGGGTGCAAGGCCCTCGAGAGTGCCAGAAAAGGGGAAAGGAAAACAATCGGTCTAGATATCATCACACAAACAAATAGAGGTAACTCTTGTCTTACCATGCATATGAATAGGAGTGAAGGTTTTACCATATTTTCTAGGATGCATAAATAAACTGCACTAAGTTGACCACAATGTTAAAGACACATATAAATTCTCTGATTTTGCACAACAAGTGTACATGGAGAGCAAAGGGGTCAGTGTGACAGGGGTACCAATACTAGAACCCAAACAGTGGATAACAGGTTTATATAAAACATGCATAATGAACCCACTAGAAATACTACATTTTGGAAGGGGTAAGGACGTAAATAATTGTTTCAAACAATTACTAGAAATAGTGCATAGAGGAATTTTGTGGTTGGATACACAAGTATCAATTGACGTAGAATTAATTGCAAAAATAATAGGGTTTCCCATAGATGGTGAGAAAACTATGTAGTATATGGATGAAAATACCAATGAGAAAGCCTTGGTAGATGAAATGAAGAAAACCTATGGAATAGAGAGAGTATCCAAGGGAATCTTTATAAATAGAATCAGTGAACCCGCGATGAGGTTAGCAACAAATGTTATGGCATGTAAATTACTAAGTAAGTGTCGCAAAGAAGAGGCACCAACAAGGGTAATAGAAGAAACCACACAATGCGCGAAGGGAACTCTACTGAGCTAGAGTCCATATTTGTTAAAATTGTTTATGGATTATTGCAAAGACGCCTAGGATTCAGGAATGAAGTTTCATTACTCATGGTTGATCATTATTATTGCATTAGTGGGATGGAAACATCCCAAATACAACATGTTCAGTCAGATAATCGGAATGTGTCGTGTAGCACAATGCAAAACATTGTGGCACACAATTGTCACAAGGGAAAGAAAGACAAAAATCCAACATATTTGTGACATATTTGGAATACTTACAGGAAAATGTGGCTGAAACATGGAGAATCCCACTATAGGTAGTGGAGGAATACAATAAGATAGCCAACTTCAAAGCATCAAGGTATAATATGTGGATCCAGGAAAAAAAGGATCCAAAAAAGGAGTGGTTACAGATGAGATACTACGTCACAAAAGAGGAAGTGAAATGGGAAATGAAATATTGGAAGGAAGAATGGAAGTTTCTAGTGGAGCCAACAAAAGAAAAGCAACCATTGGAAGTGGGTTCCTCACAAGAGAAAAGTACCCCAACATGAAATACCAGAAAAGTAGCAGCGAAATGAAACGGACAGGGGTGGAGCAAAAAAACAAGAACACTTAGAAAGAAAAAGGTTATCCCTGAGCCTATCAAACAGAAGAAGAACCACACATATGTCAATAATGGAGACACACATAAGAAAGATAACATCCCTGCGAAGGAGGGACAAGGAGGGGATAGGCCAGTGACAGAGACCCCAATGAAAACTGAGGAAACATAGTTAATTCCACTCAAGAGAACTATTTTACAATCACAAGGAGCATGCAAGAAAATGAAGGTGCATAAGGAGGTCCCCCAATATACCATAAAAAAATATGATCCATACTTAGTCATGGAAAAAGTACAGGACTGCACCGCGAAAGCTTATAAAGATGCAGAAAACCAAAGAGAGAATATAATGCAAGAGCTAAATGAGGTCAAATAGGTCTTGGAGAAGATATAATCTGCCCAGTTACAACACAAAGGGGAAACACAACAACAACAAACAACAAAATAACATGACAGGACAATACAGAGTGAGGAGGAAATAGCACAGATAATGACAGTGGCAAGTGAAAAAATTAGCATTACTAAAGACATGCTACAAATAGACTAAGATATGGCGTAGAAACATGTCA
Organism: Picea mariana; assembly: GCA_032191745.1. Lineage (NCBI taxonomy): Eukaryota > Viridiplantae > Streptophyta > Pinopsida > Pinales > Pinaceae > Picea > Picea mariana. The sequence goes on from JASDQU011176802.1 coordinate 37,560, forward strand.
AGGATGTAGAACATATGGAATTGGTATTGGCTAAGATACCAACAAAAGCACTATATAGGTTACATATCAGTTTTGCATAGGAGGTGCAATCACGAGATAGGAAGGACGTGACACATTTGGAGACAACCAAGTAAGAGAACAAGGTTCTATAGATAGTCCTGAAAGAAGTATAGATTAAGCGTGAGGAGGAAAAACAATGTGCAGACAAATTGAAGAGAAGACTTGAAGAAGTCATCCAAAAAATTACGGACATTGCACTACCAGGAAAACTTAACACAAAAGAAAATATAAAGAGGATAGCATAGACGATGGATGAATATAAACATGAGATAGTAGAATTGGTTGTGAAAATAACACCAACCACCCCTCCAGAGGTCAGATCAAAGAGGGATCAACAGGAAACAAAACAAGCAAATAGGATTGTGCTGGAGGTAAAAGAAGTAGAAGAGCTCTATGAAAGGAATGTGTAGATCTGGACGAGCCCGGCATACGACAAAGGGATCTAGAAGTTGGATCAGAGGGAAGATAATATGAATGTTGCAATTGGGGATCTAAAGAAAAGACAAAAGGGAACTCCCATATCAAAGATACTGAGGGTCGTGTAGGAAATGAAAAACTGGCAAGTAGAACATAAGACAATCCAAGATGAAAGACAAACAAGATAGGCTCAGCTGGAGCCCTTGGAAGATCAAGCTGTAGAGATGATAGTAGAACTAGAACTAGATAAAAACAGACTAGAACAAGAGAAATTGGAAAGTAGAGAAGTACTTAAGGAACACATAACAGTGCAGGTGGTCGAGGCCCTGGTAGAGAAAAGTGTGTAGGTAAAGAACCAAGTGGATGAACTAGAAAATAATTTCTATGCATTGGATAAATCAATATAGGAGGCACACGCTACTTGAGTGGATTCAGACTAGCCATAGTTTAGTGTTGGGGGCCTGTTGGAGAAGGAAATTTTGGGTTTAAGCGAAGTAAACAAGGAATAAGGGACCAAGGAAGCAGTGTGCGCTAGGAAAGAAGGGGAAGCAGTGTGACAAAGGGAAAAGGAAGAAGTGCACCAGGAAATAAGGGAAATCAATGCGATAGAGGTAAAAGGAATAAAGGCACTAGGAAAGAAGGACTATCAATGCAGATTCATAGCAAAGAAGGGTTGGATCAAAGACCAACTACGCAGAAGACAATTAGAAAGTGGACAAGTGGAATCCACTTAGAATTAGGGTTTTGAGTAATGATGTATTGGATTTTACCCATTTTGTAATATAAATAAAGGATGTATGAGGTAGCTAGGGGTCATTGTGGTATCTTATCTTAGAGCTCATGTGTGAATAACCTACTTTTGGAGAAATTTTGATTCTTAAGTCAAAGTATTTGTTTAGTTGAGAGCTGCAGAGCTCATATGGAGTCAGTTTGAGATGTAACTAAGGGTCAGGTTGCAAGCTGTGGAGCTTGGTGAGACATTGTTTAACCTCACCAGTATTAAATCCATGATGTAATGTGCATAGTACAAGACCTTTCTGATGAAGAATAATAATAAGAAGTAGAATATCTCTGTGGATGTATCGGTGAACCGCGGTAAAAATGGTGTCTATTTGTGTGTTGTGTTGATTTTATATTCTTTATGATGAATGAATGGATAGATGAATGCATATATTATATTTTATTTAAAGCACACACTAGAATAATCATGCAAAATGAATGGTAGTAAATAGTATATTCAATGAATGTTATGGCCGTAGAATGCATGTTAAAGTAATAATATAAGAAGAAAAACATACCCAATCCCTTCCATGATTGCAGACACTTGGATCATGCAATCACCCATAATCCATCTCGGGTGAGACTATGATCTGCACTCTGTGCATAGTGTAGCCTTTTGGTTTACCAGAACGGTCGATGGTGAATAGTGTTTTGTTGGAGAACTAAGGTAGAACCCGAGTCAACCCATAAAATCCAACACATGACTTCAACTTATAATATATGTTTTGACATTTTTTTTCACTATGTTATTGATAAATTCATTTCACTTGATGATTCACTATATCTCACAGTTGAAGTCAATATAGATGATTGATTTCCTTCATATCATTTCTTCAATTAATTAATGCACTAAATCATTTGTCATAATCACAAAAACCAATGCACCCTATTGTTTTATGTTGTATAATTGTTAAAACGAATACAACTACTTGATTATGCTAAATAATTTTTTATTGTATCATCACTTAAATCAATGCATATTTTTTTGCATTAAATAAATGCAACTAATTGTTCTAAATCATAGAACACAACTAAGATATTTCCATTAATGCTATTGTTTTGAACACATAGTTTTTTATTTACTCAATATTATATTATTATTTTAGGAAAGACACATGTCAACTCCACGTTGAGCATGTTTTTCACTTTTTATATATAATAATATTATAATTGTTTTAATGTGAAAATATTAATAGATAAATCACGCATAACCAAACAAAGTGCATGACTTAAACTTATCATATCTTTTTTGAAATTAAATTATTCTTTTAGGAGGGACACATGTCATTTCTTCAATTAATTAATGTTGTGAATCATTTTTCATAGTATTATCATTGAAACCATTGCACCATATTGTTTTATGTTATATCATTATCACTGAAATCAATGCACCCTATTTTTGTATGTTATATCATTGTTAAAATCAATACAACTACTTGATTATGTTACATAATTTTTTATGGTATCATCACTTAAATCAATGCATATTTTTTTGCATTAAATCAATGCAACTAATTGTTTTAAATCAGAGATCACAACTAAGATAGTTCCCTTAAAAATTTATCCATGAATATCTCAAAGAGRACTGAATCACTGATAGTATTATCACTGATATCAATGCATGCTATYKTTTTATGYTATATCACTATCATTGAAATCATTGCACCCTATTTCTTTAGTCCTCTAAAAAAGTATTTGAAAATCCAGAAGGATTTCCTCCACGATAACTAATTTAATGCTCCATTGAATTTATGACAAGGTCCTTGCTGAAGTCTAGAACTTATCGACTCAACCCAAACAAAATTATAGAGATTGAAAGGTAGGTTAATAAATTGCTATAAGAGGGCCATATTTAGTGAAGCACATTTGATGTAGTAGCATCTTAGTCATCCTGGGATGACACGATGAAGACAATTATGGGGACATGACAGAGCTGTTACAAATCTGATTGGTTGTTGTAGGTTGTGAATGACTACACTGTAGGGAATGACAACATCAATACAGATCAGAATGATGTTGCAGAGTTGCAACAATGGGGCAGCTAGGAGTGATACTATAGAATGCACAGGTGTGGGAAAGGTTATGTTACATAATAAGCTATAGACGTGTTGAAGGAGGAGTGAATTGTTGGGATGAAGCTAGAAGGATGCGCAGAGGAAGACGAAGAGTCATTGAAGAAAGAATAAAAAACAAATTGGAAGATAAAATGGCATGAGAGGTGCTAAGGAAACTGAAGTGAAGTGTTTATGGGAAGAATAAAAAACAACATCGAAAATATGGATGGGACTGGCAACAAGAGCTTGCAAAACTGATAAGAAGAGGGATCGCGTGATAGGAGAGAGAATTGGTTGAGGTTTCCATAGCCTCCGGACTAGCATTCCAATGAATATTGTAAGCTCATATCTAGTCATTGATCCATTGTATTGTACTATGTAAGAATGAATAAAAGAGTTGGGATTTATAGATTTACCCTTTATGTGTGTGAATGAAACCGTGTATGATGTATTTATTGTGTTCTTGACATAATTATGTATGAGTTAATGTATTCCATGGATGAGTAAACTCCATAGAGAATAGTTTCATATGATATGGATATGTAGGTAGCACGAGTCTATGGAAGGCTGTGTTGGAATTTTTTCTCTTCCACAGGGAGAATAAACACTCTGGTTCTATGAGTGTTGAGGGTTTTGTATGAGTACAAAATATGTGAATAGATGTTGTTGTCCCATGTTAAGCCCTAAATCGTTGTAGATTATCCATTAATTGGGTTATATTACATTAGTATTTTTATTTTATTTATGTCATCTTGAGTCCATTAGTTGAAATTGTACCTCCTATTCTCCTATATATACCAAGGAGACCTTTTCATTTGGAATCATCTTGTATTGGTGAATTCATGTAATGTATAAGGAGGTTACACCCTCAAAGAGGATTATTATATGAATTTAGCTATTTTTCAAGGTGTGGAGTACTTACTCTAAGGTTTTTATGCTATTTTGATATTTTTTTCTTAACATTTGGTATCAGAGCTAGACAATCCTCGAGATTGACTTCTTCAAAACAAGTCATCTTGTTATTTTCGCTACAATTTTTTTATGGAAGATTTCGGGATTTGGAATTTATATGGTGTAGAGGTAACACACACACACACACACACACACACACACACACACACACACACACACACACA